>APFE030340201.1:108482-223160 GCA_000404065.3 Pinus taeda
CTTCATTGCATTCAACAAAGTGGATGGAATGAAGGTTCACTTTCGAGATCTTGGAAAGACTCGACTTGTATTTTATGAGATCTTAATCAAAAGACTCAATTTGGAAAGGGAGTTATTTCATTTTTTTAATGAGGTTGACAAAGTAAAAGAACTATCCTCACGACCCTTGTTTCATTTTTTAACGAGCTTGACACAAGATTAGGAACTATGCTCGACCAAACCCAGTTTCATTTTTTAAGGAGATTGACATAGGAAAGCGAACTATGCTCCGACCACACCTAGTTTCATTTTCTAAGGAGCTTGACATAGGAAAGCGAACTATGCTTCAACTAGACCTAGTTTCATTTTTTAAGGAGCTTGACATAGGAAAGCGAACTATGCTCTGTCCAGAACTTCATCATGAGGAATAGGAAGTCATTGCTTCCAAGAGTGCCAATCCTGGTGGGAGGATCACATCTTGGAAGTCAGGACCCAATACCCCTAGGACACTATGCACGACAGCGGCATCACTAGATACAGGAACGGGATAAGTAGCCATGTAGTTGACCTACGGCGGGGCAGATACAACTGGTGGATAAAAACTAGGAGGGGATGACAACTATGCAGGAGGCACCGAGGGACTAAAGAACGATAATTGATCTATAGTCATGATCCTTCCGTCGTGTGGAAAGCAAATCACACGGAAAAGTGAAGAGACAAGGGCCCCCATAGCATAAACATAGTCACGACCAAGGAGAAGATTGAAATCTAAAGCACCTTGGGTAACCAGTACGTCTAGATAGACGGTTTTGCGTCCCAAAGCAATAGGGAACTTTGGAAGGATCCCTAATGGTTGACTGGTTCCTCCGTCAAACGCCATCAGATTCTGTGCGACCGGCACAAGCTGTGGGGAGCCCAAAGCTTGCCAAGTAGTGGAAGGCATAAGACTGACAGATGCACCCTCATCCAAGACAGTGCCAGGTACCGCCTTATCTTAAGCATGTACTGTAATCTGGAAAGGCACATGGGATGGAAGGAAAAAAGCAGTTAGGTGACTCTAGTTGAAGGAAATGACTGAACTACTTGGTGGGGGAATCGTATGATTCCCCCCTGCTCCAAAGAAGGACTCTCAGGATCAGCTGGGATAGGAGAGTCATTTTTGGACTCAGGAGAATCTGACGAGATGAGAAGAACATGAGCATGATGCTCTTCTGAAAGAGAGTGATCAACAGGCGATGAACCCAAGTCGTCACTCTCTCTGACCAAGGGTTGCTCTGGAACAGGCTTAGCACAACCCGGTTTGGAAAGAGGAGGATGGACAAGAGAAGGATCTAAATCAATCTCTTGGTTGACAGGGAGAGGATCTAAAGAGAGCCTCTGATAACCAACGGGGAGTTGGGGTGAAGAAGCTATAAGACTTTCCAAAACAACGGAAGCTTTATCCATGAGCGAACAAAGGTGAAGGAGATGGTTGCCTTCACATAGTCTACAGGGGAATCGAATCTTCCCGTTCTTCTTACCATTGCTATTTAATAAGATAGCATCGCCATGAGCTTCAGAGGACGATGAGGGGCAGGCCAGATCATGAGACCATACTTCTAAGATCCTAGGAATGCCAGGACAATCATGAAGAAGATGGTCACCCTTGCATAATTTACAAGGAAACTTAACCTTCCGCAGAGGAGCAGAAAGAGTTCCGACCTGAGCTGTACTCGGGGCAGTAGCTGCACTTTGAGCCTCTCGCTTAGGCGACTTCTTCTTCTCCGTCTTCTTCTTCTTCTTCTTAGCCACCTGGTTACTTGAATCCAAACTTTCACCAGGTGAAGTAGAAGATGAGGACGTAGAAACAGGCGAAGAAAGGGAGAGGTCCACCTTGGAATCAACATTATGTTTTTCAGGTGGAGGAACTGATTGACCAGTAGTTGAGACATTAGGGACCACAGAGGTTGAGAACAACCAAATAGGCAACCCAACAGTTAACCCAGGAAAGGACAACGTTGCCATGTAAGGAGTACCAACATTCCCAAAAGGAGGAAAATGACCAGGATTCCCGTCAGAGGGGATTCCTGGGTTGGTGAACTATGGGAAAGTTGTCATCAAAAATAAAAATCACACACAGGGCTGAAAAAAGAATCAAGACACACAATCAAATGGTCTACAAACAAAATATAATAGGGCGTGTGATCGTGGGTGATTTAATTTTAAGACACCAGGACATAACTTGACCTTTTCATCTTTAGAGAGTCGAGAAAAGGACAAAAATATTACTCTAGTCGCCTTCGAATGTTTAATGAGCCTAAAGTGACAAGTGCTCAGACAAGCTTTTCTTTTAGGGAGTCCAAAAAGGAGAAAAAGTGACTACTCTAGAGAACTAGGCAAAAGTTTTACCAGACAATTCGTAAAACTGCATATACACCTTGGCAATCGTATGAAAACCAAGGACTTTCCATATGGCAGTCAATCTTCCCGAATGTTGTGTTCGATGCATTACAGGTCGTAAGGTGACAAACATGGCTTCCTATGGATAAAGGATGATAACCTAGTGGGGTCTCCCCATATACTCGACGGTACGTGGGAGCACAAATCCGTACTAGACCACTATTGAGTCACAAAAGGAGGAATCACCCAACCTTGAGTGGAAACAAAAGTGACTAGGTTTAACGACGTTGGAGCACGTCTCTAGCCTAGACCTCTAAAAAGTGTGAGTTATGTTCCAATGCATTGTTAGATTCATTCGGTTTATTTTAAAGTTGATATTGTATTAGGTTTCCGTTTTCGGGCCTTACCGTATGTAATCTCTCAAAATTCCCTAAATGCAAACTATATGCCAAAATATGTCATTTCATTCGATGAATGCTAGTTACGAGAGGGTTTGAGAGATTTCACGTAAACTAAATGATCACAAAACAACAAAGAACTTCCCTAATGCAACTAATGGAAATTAACAAACTTTTCTTTAAGATCACTAATCACTAATCAAAATGAAAAGTTCTAATTCTCATTAACTAATACAAAGAAAAAGAGATTTTTTCCCTTTGCTGATGGCAAAATGCACTAAACGACTTTGAGAAACGATAACAAAAAAATTCTATTCAATACAAGCACATTCAGTTCCCTAAATCATAAAGCAAACCTCCAAAGAACAAGAAAAGTCCCAAAGACACCAATGAGCCGTGTAATCTAGGCTCAAAGTGAGACGAAGCGGAATTTAAGCGAAGATGAAGCAAGTCACCCAAATAACGCAATAAAATGATTTACAACCACCAAACAAGTGCGAGGGAGTAATCAAAGAGTCGACTGGACCACTAGAAGATCAAAACACCTGAGGAAGGCTCAACACACAAAGCCGCTAGATGCCCTTAGAAACGTGAAATCGATAGAAAATGGCGAACACCCAAAGGGTAAAGGTAATCTATGCAATTGTAATCTATGCACAAATCACTTGAAAAGTATGCAAAGGTAATCTATGCACATTTTCATTCATATTCTGAAAATGAGAATTCTAATTATGCAAGTGTGATATATGCAAGAGAATTCTCAAACACAAGATGATTCTAATGTAATCTAAGAACCAATAGTGCAAATCAAGAAAATTGGGTGGGAGTTCCAAAGATCAAAAAATAAAAACACTCAAAGGAGATTAACGCTCATACATAATTTAGCAAAAACAAAAGCAAAAAGATGCAAAATTCTGAAAAGACTGAGACAAACCTCCATGTAATGAACAAAGGAAATCAAATTAAGAATTTCTCAAGAAAAAGACTCAAAACTTGTCAACGACACTCCAACACACTCAAGTAGTCTAAAAAAGGTACCCACAACAAAAACCAAGCTCAGAGGGCTCACAGACAAGCAAACTTCAAAAGTTCCCAGGCCTGGCGCGACAGTCAGGCTGCAACTAGCACCTTTCAGGGATTGGCGCGGGTTGTCAATGAGCAACTAGCGCCAACTGGTGTGACTGTAATGATATAAAAGAGCGCCAGCCGAGTTTGCTATGGAAAAATAAAAAAAAAACGAGCCAAAGCTAAGTCAACAGTACCCAGGTACACCAAGGGGCAAGAAGCAACACAGGGACTCAACCCAAAAGGCTAACAAAGCAGGAGAAACCAAGAAACAAGGCAAGTTCCAAGTTGTTCAGTTCTTAAACCAAACCGGAGATAGACTGAAGTGGCATTGATCTACTTCGCTAATGCAGAGCAATAGCGTTTGGAAGGCTATCTGGCCGTACTTCAGGCTCTGTCTAAAGTTTACAAATCAAACAACAAGACAATACAAACAACAAGACAAAAAGGCAACTCCTCAGTGGAGTCGCCAAATTTTTGCAGAGGTAAATCCCCTCTGCGGACAGAGGTGATCCCACTAGCCCAAATGGGGTCTAACAACAGTCAAACAACGCTAACACGCAGGTTTCTAATTGAAAATTAAAGACCGATGATGAGGGCCTACCTCGAATCCAACGCTAGTACTTGTAGAAGAGTCGTCGCTCTCGTTCTTTTGCTTCGGCTGGTCACAATCCCCACGATCCTTGTGAAGGGACACCTGCACATGCAAGGAACGACACAAATACAAGCATAAAATACAAGAGATGCAACTATATATCAGTCAAAAAGGATATAACTCAAACATCATTATAAATACAATAAGAGTGGAACCATATTGATAATCGTCTATTATTATTGATAAACAAAGAAGAATACAACCATAGTTCTGATGTCAAATCCTCCTTTGGCTGGGTGATCAGCAACACATGCCTTGCAAAGCTTGTTGGGAATGGGGAACAAGCCTCTCTCTCCTTGGTTACTTGGACAAGAATCTCCTCACTTGAGATTTAGCCTTATGGGGATGAAGAAGGCCTCTTGTAGCATGAGCTTAGCAATTCTCAGACTTTGGGACTTAGAATTTGGAACTTAGAATTTGGAACTTGGAGAGTAGAATTACTAAATAGCTTGTCAAAGGCAAAAGGACAAGCTTATATAGAGAAAGGAGAAGGAGTTAGGATCATCCACAGGATTCATGGGATTGGCCTTATCATTAGGAAGCTTCCATGAGAGGTGGAGAACTACTTCCCTTCTATGGAGATTCGAAGCCCAACTGAACTAACTCAAGCTAGAGTCAGTTCATGAATAGGTTAGGAAGAACCTTCGCAAATTGGTTTGTTAAAAACTTTACCCAACTGGGCTGGCACGAGTGCAACTCTGAGATAGAGCACCAGCTGGCGCGCCCACTTTGGAGGATTCCCCCATTGGTGCGAGTGATACACTGTGGAACAACGCCAATGGAAAAAGGGCTACTTTTATGGGTATCTTGGAGAAGGTGTCTTCAGGGCATATAAAGTACATACTCAAGGGGATATAATGCAAGTGTTTTCAGGCTATGTCACAGGTCCCGGAATGAGTCCTCCAAGGTGTGGGAGAAGGGGTACCAGGGACAGTGACAAATTACTGTGTAACAATGCCTCATCTGTCACCATCGTGTCTATTGATATTCCTTGGTCTATACTTCAAATTTCACTATTGGGTTGTACCGTTATATGTTCAAGGGAAGCCTCTATCATGAATTGGCCATCCACGTGTATCATTATACTTTTTTATTCATATATCCCTGTGTTAATTGTACATCACATATTCATTTTCTATCATCAAATACCTTTTATTGGTGTTAGTTTCATGTCAATGATGGGGGATAAATTAAGGCCCTCCTTCGATGGATCTCTTCCCATCAACTTCAATACATTATCTGGGATGTAGGTCTAGAAACAATCTACTACCTTGGAGCTTATAACCATTAGTGGAAGGTTTCCTTGTGATATGCATTGGGTTATCATCATTGGCCCATGTCGACTAATTCTGTGGAGTGCTTGATTTTAGCTCATTCATTCACACTCTTTAGATTATGTGAGGTACCTTGGGAACCATTTTCATTAGCCATGGTCTCCCTCATGTCTGTTAGTGGAATGCATTAATTCCTAGTAATCATATGCTCTCCCTGCATGCTTTATCTCAGCTTATTTCTTCACATGTAGTCAATTTACCATTGGAGTGTGTGTTGAAGACGTTTGAGCATTGGAGTAACTTCAATCATGGTCATTTCCTCCCCCAAGTTATGATTGGATAACATATTATGTACTTTAAAAACAATCATTGGGGGCACTCACATCAGTGTCCAACCCTACTTATAGTTATTGTGCCAGATATCTACACTCTATCTTGACTATTCCTTGATGGCATCAATCAACAATATGTTATTTGGGAATCTATTGTCTATTGTCTTATTACCAAGTATGGGTATTCATACCTTAGGGATGTACTTGTTTATATATTTGATTATCCTTTTGAGTTTCTGCAGGTCTCTTGTTTGTGATCTCTTCCTACCTCACTCACTAGTTTCCTTTTTCTAATGTATTTTGGATATTAGATTCTATTATGACCTCATACATTAGGGGGCATCTGTTATAACTAAAAAAACATCCCCTCAGGTAAATAAGACAAACACTTGATTTTCCATGTCGTGGGATGGGGTTTGAAACATAAGGCCATTAATGCCCTATCTGCACTACAGTTCCAAAATAGTGCAAGAATTTCACTGGATAAGATTAGGTGCGATCCAATTTAACACGTTTGATTAAAATAATAATTGTTGATTAAAACAATCATTGTTGATTAAAATAATGATTTATTTGGTCTATTTTAATCACCACCTTGATACAATCAAGAAGGTGTCTACGTGTAATGAAGGCTAATCATGAGTATATCTATATAAATGGAACTCTTGACTAGTCGGAGGGAAGATGAAATGAACATATGTCAAAATGATGACAAAGTTGTGACCGTGATAAACTTGTGCATCCACACCAACGAGCATAGTGTTTAATGAGCATATCAAGGGTAGAGGATTGAAGGACTCATCGATGTACTCCAGTTCTATTCAAGGACGATAGTAACAAAGTTTTGCTCGATTATCCATTTTTCATGGTCTATTGTATTGGATGTGATTGATATAATGTGTTTGGTACTAATAATATTTTGTAGGAAGATTGTGTTGGTTTCTTTCTCCACGTGCAAGTGATCTAAGAGATCTAGGAGCGAATATCTTGGAGAAAATATTCCTAGAGCTAGCATCATCAAATAGAATTAAGGATATAATGTTAAAAGGTATGTCTACTACCTTCTTCTTGAGAATTTGAAAGTGCTTGGGATTGTCTAGCTTCATTTGTTCCACTTCTTCATTCACACACAACTTTTGGGAAAACTCTAGGAAAATTTTGTTGGGATTAAAGTAACCTACTATTGTAGGTGAATTTCTCTCTTAAACACTATTAAGGAATTATGTGATGTGAAGGTCACTAGTTCGAAATTTTGTGGGAAAAAATATAACCATGGTAAGGGATGGTGTGGCCCAAGCTAGGTGAAATCCCCTAGTAATTTTAATAGTTTAGATTACATCAGGTCATGGTTTCTCAAGCCAAAGGTTAAGGATGTAGCCATATAAAGACTCATACAACTTAGCAAACAAAAAAAAGAGATACAAAGAAAAGAGGAAAACCTGGTTAAATTAGAGGAAGTATATCGAGACAATATTACATAGATTTCATATGCAGGAAAGTAAACCATTGAAGGTCCTTATTCCTATAGGTGTAATTTTGTTTTCATATCAATGTCCCAATGCACAAGAAGATGAAAAGAACATGTCTCATGTTCCAAATGCTAGGTTGAAATTTTGATGTATGCAATGCTCTATACAAGATAAGGCATTACACATGGAATGGGAGTACTGAGCAAGTATATGTCAAAATGAAGGAAGGAGCATTGGATAGTAGTAAAGAGGGATTTTAGGTATGTGTGCAGTACCACTAATTATGGATTGTGCTACCAAATAAGATCAAGACTAGGTAAAGTGTTGGACATACATGCATCTTTGATGTAGACTGGGTTGGATATTTGAATTATAGAATATCTACAAGTGGGCATGTATTTAACCTATTCGAAGGAGCTATCAATTAGACAAGTAAGAGACGGTGTGTAGTTGTACTTTCAACTACAAAAGTTGAATACATGGAAGGCGGTCACGCAAGCAAGGAAGTAGTTTGGTTCAATATTTTGTGTTCAGGTATGGGGTTGCTACAAGAAGCTATAAGGATAGATTATGGTAGCCAAAGTGCAATTTTCTTGGTGAAGAACCTTTCTTATCATTCAAAGACAAAGTATTTTGATGTTTAGTATCACTTTTGTGAAGGACTTGATTGAAGACAAAAGTTGTTACTAGTAAATGTGTGCACTTTGAAGAATTGTGTAGATGCATGAACAAAATTTTGTGAGCACTAAAAATTTCTCTTGGTGTAGAGAAAAAATGGGCATCGCTACCCTAAATTTTTTATTCTTGTGGCCCGTTGTATACAAAGAAAACAACAAGTGGGATAATTTTGGGTATGTTATTCTTTGCACGACTTAGATGAACCACAAATAAATGGGGGTCCCATGGGGGTATGTAGTGGGTGGGAGCCCCCTTACATGGGGTTCAAGACAACACCCCAACAAAAAAGAATTGGATATATTTTTGCATCCATTTTTGGCAATTTTCTCCCCATTGTTTTGCTAAAAGCAATTTTTTGGTGCATGGTGCTTTTTCCCATGGCTTTTTAGTTTTAGATATAGAAGTATGGTTGGATTGAAAATTCATATGCCATGAGATGTATATTTTATTGTAATACTATATAGAAGATATAAAGAATAAAATTTTGCTTATTTTCTGAGGTTTGGGTTTCTAGGATAAAATATTTGTGTAAATTTATGTGTTTGTCATTGTACCTTTTCTATTTTTATTAAGAATCTATTTGTAATGATTAATTGTACAGGGTTAAAACCTATAGGAATGAGTATTTTCTAGCCAGCCATAGGCTCTGCTAAACTTCAATATTTCTATAGTTCGTTACCCCTAGCCAAGAGATGAAACCATAAATGGAATCTATCTAAGTGAGGGAAATTCTCCTTCACATACATAAGATAGATAGAGAACTCCTTTTCCATACTAAACCTAGGGCCTTCGTAATCTCCAAATGCCTCTCAGTTAGCTTGCAAAGAAAATGGTGATATTTGTTCACTACTCTGTAATTCATTATTGATTTCTACATCTTTCTTCTCATGCGTTCCTACCACACATCAAATCATGACCCCCTCAACTCGGCTAGGTTCCATAGCTCTGTAGTAAAGTAATAAGAAAATATCAACCACTGTAAGGGAGAACACACTAGCAATAGCCGAGCTTATGAATGCCACTTTTCTACATACAATTGGGTAAACAAATCAAGTTCTAATCACTCATAATGCCACCATCGATATTCCATTGAGTAATAGTGTCTCTAATTGTGAATTGACTTCTATAGGCAATCATGTGTTCCCCCTACTCCCTTTATATCATTGAACGAATGAATGATTAATCCCCATGGTTTTTCCCATTCCCACACACCACTCATTGGTCAACTCTTGAAATTTGAGAAGGATACTAGCCCATACTACCCATAGGTAACAACTCTTCAACCACCACCCAACCCCATAAGTGTGGGGGACTATTGCTTCAACTACCAACTTATTCATTAGATAAAATCAAAAAGGTAAGAAAACATCTATAAATTGAAATTTTGGTAGGAAGCTTTAGTGTTGCAAAGCAAGGCAAGACTAGACTAATTCTCACTAATGATTCAAAGTGTGCTTGCATTCCTAATAATTGACTCAACCATTTTAATTAAAAAAAAATAATTACATCCATATTATTTCTAAATTATTCATTAAACTAGTCATAACTAAAACACATCAATGTTGATAAATAAAATACGCCAATGTTAATAAATTATCATAATAATGTAAACGTAAGGAATAGCAAAACAAATAATTACAGATAATTGCCATAATCAATTTGTAAACATGCATTTTTTTGCATTTTCAACCATTCTCTTATAATCCAAATCTCGATATTTGTTTTTTTTAACCCTTTCACCATTTTAATAACTTTGTCATTAAAAAGATTTCCCAATATTAAATCCATTTTTACTAAATGAAACCCAAAAAAATACAAAACGCCCTTCCATTAAAAGCCACGATTTCCATACATGCCATGACGTCTATTTTTTTTACTCCGTCAGACCCACCGTTTTTGGGAATTGTGGTACAAGGCTCCATCAAAGTTGGGGTTGGGGTGGAACCGACCTTCGCGACTCAATGGAAACGCGATTACAATCATTATTAATAAGTAATGAGGCAATCAGATCTCAACGAAACCACTCTAATTGCGCTCTGTTTTTCTTGGTTGCTCAGAATTTGGACGTATTTCTGTGTCTCATCTGTCTCTCCGCGAGCGACTGTTGTTCTGCCATCTTCAACTGTACACGGTCGGTCATGTCGGATTTAGAGACGAACGTACCCATTGGTCCCTTTGGTATGAATTCTTGCTTTTACCCACTCATTTTATTTTTTCCTGTTTCTCATTGACTTAAAGCTAATGGATGGCTGGATTGAGTCTAACGGCTGCGTTTATTTGTGGGTGGATTGAGTTGTACATTAAATCAGATCCATTCAAGGATTCCGAATTTGGTGAAGAAGAGGAGAGGGGGGCAGGAATAAGAACGTCCAAGGATGCGTATATCCATATACGCATTCAGCAACGTAACGGCAGGAAATGTGTGACGACAGTTCAGGGGCTGCATAAGGATTACAATTACAATAGGATTCTGAAGGACGTGAAGAAGGAGTTCTGCTGCAACGGAAGCGTTGTGCAGGACAAAGAGCTGGGAAAGGTGATTCAGCTTCAGGGTGACCAACGCAAAAATGTCTCCAACTTCTTAATCAAAGTAAGTTTGCATGCCTCTTTCCTACTTTCTTTGCTTATTGGAAGTTGCCAATGTATGCACTGAATGATATTTGACAAGTTTTTTTCTGCTATGACTACAGACCGGCTTGGTAAAGAAGGATGACATCAAGATTCACGGCTTTTAGAGCGTCTTTGAAAATGACATAGAGAGACCATGAAAATGACATAGAGAGACCATTATTACATATAGAGTTCATTTTGAGATATTTGGATATAAACTCTTTGTTTTCTAGGATGGCAGTATGTATATGTCGTGTGGGATGTTAGGAAATATAAATTAGGGTTCGTAAATTCTACTTGGTCAACTCTCATATTGATATGATCTATTCTTCTCGACGCAGGAAGGATTTTTATTTCTTTTAAAAGATGACCGTATGTATATGCTGTGTGGGATGTTATATTAGATTAATTAGAATTTAAAAATTGTATTATACTAACTGGGATATTGAGATGATACATATTTTTCCCTTCCCTGCAAATATATGTACTTAAGTAGGATTTTCTAGTGGTTTCTTCACATATATGTACTTAAGTAGGATTTTCTAGTGGTTTTTTCACATATATGTACGTACGTAGGATTTTCTAGTGGTTTTAGAGCTTGTAAATTGCACTGCTTATGAGATGGAGCGGCCATTTGTTCTTTTCTAAATAGTATATCTTTTTCCATTTATGTATATGTTGTGAGATATTGTGTCAGTATTTGAAAGTTTATGAATTTCATTGCTTAGCAATACATTTAACATTAAACTTCTTTGCATTTTCAACAAGTGCTTCAATTGAAAATGCCTTTCACGTTTTTATTTTTCTGGTTACAGGAACGAAAATAAATAACTTAAAACCATATTACAATGCATTTCATCATTAACCGCTTCTTTGAATGTCATGCTAATAACTTTAGTGAAAATGATGTATATTGTTTAGTTTCAAATCCCTTGTTTAGCTTGACCACTTAAAAAATATATATAGAGAGTTACAATACCAATCAAGTATGTACTTGTATTGTATATGAAATAGAAACTAGAGAAATTTAGTTTTCTCAAAGTTTAAAAATCTTGATGAATCTTACTCGTCTGTAATATACAAACTTGGCATGTATTGCATGTCGACTATGGAGAGCATGGAAATTCATGAATTGTTGAACAAATTTATCATACGCCCATCTACCTCTCCATGTGGTTCGCCCATTGTCTTGGTGCCAATGAAGAATGGGACTTGGCACATCTATGTGGATTTATGTGCACTGAACAAAATCATGGTAAAGAATCACTATCCACTCCCATGAATTGATGATTTTCTTGATGAGTTGAAGTATGAAAAGTATTTCACTAAGTTAGGTTTACGAAGTGGTTATCATTAAGTTAGAATAGTTGAAGAGGAAATTTGGAAAATTGCATTTAAAACTAAACAAGGTTTGTTTTAGTGGCTTGTGAGACCATTTCTAGATGACTTTGTCTTTATGTACTTAGATGATATACTCATATTCAGCAAATCCAGAGATGAACATGTCATGCATGTAAACAAAGTACTTAATGTCTTAAGAAAATAACAGATGTTTTTGAAGATGTCAAAGTGTAAATTTGGGAAGACATATTTAGTGTACTTGGGACACATTGTTGGAGGATATGAGATGAAGATCAACCCATCAAAAGTTGAGGTCATTCTGAATTGGCCCAAGCCCAATACAGTTACAGAGGTAAGAAGTCTTTTAGGGGGAACACAATATTGGAGAACTTTTATTGTTATTTTTTCTTCCATTGCAGCTCCATTACATGCATTGATAAGTTTCAAGAAAGTCTTCCATTAAGGAGATGTATAGTAGAAATCATTCGATGCTTTGAAGAAAAATATCAGCTCAGCACCTGTGTTGGCTCTTCTAGATCTTAGACAACCATTTGTGATTCAAATGGATGCTAGTGATTACACTTCTTATGCAGTATGGTAAGCCCATTTCATTTCATTCTGAAAATTTTAATGGAGACATTCATTTACAAGAAACACAAAACAACATATATACTAGCAGATCTATGAAAAATATATAAGAGCATACATCCATAAGCAAATATACTATCAACAAAATATAAACATCAAGGCACATAAGTATACATCTTCAAAAAGTCATCACACAAGCAGACACCAGATTTTAGGTGGAAAACCATTGTTGTTATACTCCTCTTTTCCTTCTTTATTATTAATAAAATTCTTCTTGACATATGCATGAACTAGCTGCCACTAGTGTGCAAGCCTCTAGTCGTAAGAAATGTGAGCCACCACTCCAAGAAACTATGCAAACCACCATACCAAAGGATACCACCTTCACCTGGTTTTTTACCACAACTGGAAGGAAGCCTCTACTCCCTATGAAATATCTTTGGCCTCCACCAGAAGCCATAACTCCCTTGGAAAGACACCACTTACTTGCAAGCCTCTACATGTAGCACTGAAGGCCTTGACCTTCAAACCCTCATGGACCTAATTTCATCTATTTTGAAACTATTGCCCATTTCAACTCGAAATAAGAACTTGTTAGTATTGTTTCATCCATTTTCATACTGGACTCACATAAAACAATGCCTCATATATCAAACTCTACAATAACCAATATGCTCATAACCACAACTAGTAGCGTACATAACTAACTCTCATTGATAACCATGTTGAGCTCTTAAGGAAACCTTCCCTCACTTACAAAAATAACGCATCTCTCACTCAACTCAGTCACATACACTAAGAACATCAAATGTTCAATACATCATTATAGATGGAAGCATACATACAACTCAATATCTCATTTATACAAATCCCTCTCAATATATATACTAAAAGCATACTAATGATAGAGTCATAGATTGAAAAATGCATACCATCAATCTACTCAACACATTAGGATCATAACACTAGAATAATAATCCCTGCAACAACAATGTTAAGAAAAACATATATACTCTTCAATAGAATGCTTATAGTAACAAACTTCTATATATGCTATGATCTTCACATATTAGTCCACTTAAATTCAAACCCAACACTCTTCTATAGGAACCCTCATAATACTCTATCACTGAGCATTTTCATTACATACTCGACTTTGCCACAATCCATGATCTCTGCAACATCACTCCATTTTTCTGGCATTCAACTTGGGCCTCTAAGAATATTCATGTACTAGTATTTATCCTCAACCATCACATCCCTTTTACTTATCCAAGTGCAAAGATTTATTCCAATGCATGACAAATCAATGAATTTCTAATAATTTCACTCACATATTAGATATGAGCCATCACACTTTGTATATGCTCATGCCATCATGTTTCTTTAGCTCTAGATCTACCTATATAAATTTCTTATGTGCACTACTTGAATATCATGCATTCACAAAAAAAGTTTTTACAAGAAAATGGCTTGCATATTATGCCCAATGCTCCACTATACCAATTAACAATTTATTTACAACTCAAAAAATGACCAGATCACACAATGAATGTGTTCACATCACCTGGAGGATTAATTCAATTCAAAACTAGATCAACAATGCACTCTAATGATTACATATCACGAATTTGTTCCACTAATTTGTAACCAAATTGATCCATTGATTCAATTACCATATCAACACCAATTGAATTAGGACAATGGCCATTTTGACCAAATGAACCTTCAATCGAATCTTCCATCAAACAACATGAGAAAATTCCTCAGATCATGTCTGTGGTAATTTTTTTTGCACCTACAAGACATCATTGTTGGGATAGAATTTGTATTCAGGGATGATCATCACAGGGATAGTGTGGAAACCTAGGGAGGTTACTGAGATCCTTGCTCTATGTTGGTTATCATCCCAGAGAAGTTTCTCTAACTTAGGTAAAATCACCTCCCCTCTTCCTAGAACATTTCCATTTGTCATCAATCCTTCTCCAACACATGTCGAAACTCTACAAACATCAGGAACACCTCAATAACATATCATCATGCCTCTAATCATCATGACAATTCCTCCAAGCTTGTTGACATCAATGCTAATATAATTGACTCCATTGTTGACTCCTTAGATAGACATCCTAGGATGACATCAATGCCAACATCATGCATCCAACACTATTCATCAAAGTTGATACATTTATCAAGATGTGTGTTATGACGCCCTAAAAAAAACCATCAATGGGGAGGAATCAACAATTTTTTCGTTAGGTAGGTTTAGGTGCACTTTGCGATTCTAAGGAGCATCATTTCAGAGAAGGACACAAGATTTCTCAGTCCACATTTGACTACATTGTGGGAGAATATGGACATGAAGTTGAATAGGTCTAGAACATTTGATCCTTAGGTAGATTGGCAAGCAAAAGTAGTCAACAAGACATTGGTGTAGTGTTTGAGGGGTTACAATTAAAAGAATATAAAGGTCTAGGATGAAAATGTGGTATATATACAACACTCTTATAGTGAAGTAGCCCACAGTTCTATTAGTAAATCCCCATTTGAAATTTGTTATGGGTATTTTCCACATATTAGGATTTTTGCAACATCACAAAAGAAGATTATTTTGAATTATTAATAAGTCATTTTATGGCTTGAAGTAGTCATGTAGGAAAGAGTACAGTGAATTTGATTCCCTCGTGATGAATCAAAAATATGTTAGAAGTGTCTATAGAGATTGTGTGTATTTCAAAAGTTTGATTGGAATATTCGTTATCTCAGTGTTATATGTTGATAATATGCATGTTGCAAGAAAAATCATGAACAATATCGACATATTGAAGGGTGATATGTCTAGGACCTTTGATATCAAGGATTTGGGAGTATCAAAACAAATATTGGGCATTAAAATACACAAGGAAAGATAAAATGGTAAGCCCAAGTTTTCACAACATATGTATGTTGAGAAGGGACTTGTAAACATTTATATTAATAATGTGAAACTTGTCAATATCCTTTTAACTCCCAATTTTAAGATTTCTTCATATTTATGTCCTATTAGTGAGGAAGAAAATGATTATATGTGTCATGTACCTTATGTTTATGTAGTAGGAATTCTAATGTATATGATGGTATGTACAAGACTCGATATTTCACATGTGGTGGGTGTTGTCAATAGGTACATGAAAAATCTAAGAAAAGAATATTGAAATGCAGTGAAATGGGTGCTTACATAATAAGATAATAAGATCCTTACCTTTCCCATGGATGTTTCCTTGACAAATTGTCAATTTTTACCACATTAAATATCCATTTATTGTTTATCTTAAGTCATTATTTATTTTTGTTAAATGTTGAGTAGACCCCAAATACCAATAGAAATAACTTGGGTTTGCGCTAGGAGTGCATAGAGAACTAACACCAAGGATAATCTAACTTATTGAAGGTACAAGTTATAGAGTAGTATATTTGGCATCTAAGTCTCAACAATGAAAAGAGATCATCATAGAGCACACTCATTTTGAGAAATTATACTTATAGTTATCAAAAATATAATCACAATAATACTAAAGCAAATATCCAAATAGACATTACTTGTAAAATAACTTGTTATATACACAAGAATACACATATCACTCATTTCTCTAATTTCTTGAGGTAGAAAATACGATCTCACTTTCAAGCCAATAAAGTAAACCATCTTCTAAACAGACAAACACAACACACTCAATTTATCTAATATTTTTTTCAATGTGATTTTCCTCATAAGTGATCGTATACAACATAGAAGTTATCGAAGAGAGAATCTTAAGTGAATTTTTCTTCCTCCAATACACAAATACCCCTAGAATTCTTTCCATGGAGTTTAAAGGGAAAATTATTAGATTTTGGAATGGTGCCTCATAGTAGGATTCCTCTATATACTGTGGATGTAAAACCAAGAGGTAAATTTTTTAGGTATTTTCTTATCAATTCTATTTAATTGTATAACTAAATGCAACAATTTTTAGCTTCAACAAAATGTCTTAAAGCCTAGAAATCAAAATGGTAATGGTTAAGAGCCCAAGTTAATCCCACTGAACTTTTCAAGGAATATGTATTCATTGGTGAACACTATAAATCTAAATATTAAATGTTTTATGAAAACAAGGATTACTTAGTTTTATTTATAAATTTAAGAAAATTTAAGAGAGATGATTTTGGATCTCCCACTAAAAGAAGCATTGAAGAGCTTGCCTATCTATAGACTAGGATTAGGCTCCAAAGGATGGTCAACCATCCATTTCCACCAATAAACTCTTGTCTAGGAATTTAACATCAACAACATCCCTGGTTTTGCATACATTCTATATACAACATCCTTAATTTGGGAACTAATCCAAATATGAGTTTTATAGCATCCCTTTCCAATATTGTAAAGGAGACTATCAACCCAGTACCCTCAATTAACTCATGGAAACTAGTATATTCTTAAAACTTTACCCAATCAGAAACTCACATATATCCTACACTATGTATTAAACAACAATAATTTTAAAATTAGGAAGGAACTAACAATATTTTCATACATATACAACAACATGAAATTTCATAGCTAATTCCATAACAATCATGTAGATAAGACAAGTGGTTTTGTTCATCAATAAGGCATCTACTCCACATAGTAGTCTCCTTGCTTACAAAATATTTACCCATACAAGAGGAATTTAATCATATCAATGCATACAATCATAATCAAACCATTTCATGAGTTTCAAGGACAACTAGAAACATTTATTGGAACTACTAGACTCTAAAGTGAGTTGGGAATTATTGGGTAGGTGTTATATTCTTTGCATGAGCTAGGTGCACCACAGAAAAATGGGTATTATAATATTGTACAAAAGATATATTGAGAAGAAGATTACTATTTTTCTCAGGTTTAGGTTTCCAACATAAAATATTTATGTAAAATTGTGTTTTCCATTGTATGTTTTCTATTTTATTAGGAATCTATTTATAATGATTAACTATACAAGCTTCAAACCTACATTCGATACAATGTAATTTTGGCTCCAAGTGGATGCCTTTGAGACTAAGGGGTTTGGATTGAGCCTGTAATAGACCTTGTTATGGTGGGATATATGTTGGAGTAATTCTTGTGATGAAACAAAATGGAAAGAAATTCAAAAATAGAGACCAAGAAATTTAATGAACAGAGTTTTAAGCTATGAAAGCTCAAAATTAAAGACTTGTTGGTGGATAGAGATTAGTGGATTGTTGTGGATCTAGGTACTACATTGATAGGGATGTCAACAAAACATTGGATGAAGTTGGATTGAAATGAAAAGAGCACAATACAATTTTGTCTCTCCAATTCAATATTATTGAATGTATTAGGGGAAGCAATTGTTAGTGAACCCTGATATTACACAAGGAATGTTACAAATACCAAGGGATCCTCAACTCAAATTATCAACCTGAGGTTTGTCCAAATTTAGGGGTGACAATGCTATATGCACAAAAGATTGGATTCTACTCATGCCACCCTATGTCATGAAATTTGATCAAAGGGCTCAGAGACCATTCCTCCTATTGAACTATAGTGAAAGCTTGCTGATGAAAATTTTGGACACCTAATCTGCTGAGGGTTGGTGAGGAAGTTGAATAGTCTAAGGAAGTCCAAGAGACCTTGGAATATGAAACCAAAGGTCATATGAATGTACTATAAATGTATATCATTTTTTAATAATAGATAGACTTTCATGCTCATCTTTCATATTCTGTTGCTGCCATGTATGTGTTTAACATGGTATCAGAGCAGGCGTATTCCTGCCCTGCTCATATTTAACCCACTTGTTTTATGGCCTTTCTGTGTAGGTCATTTCCGCCATTAGTTCTGCATTTCATGAATGTTTTCTCAGCTAAATTATAGCTGCAACTGTCACGCGGAATGAGTCGATCTTGCGGACAAGATAGACCTTCCTAGAATCTAAAGAAGACCTAATGACAAGCAAACCAACCAGACACTATCTTTCTCTAAATGTTCTTTGTAAATAATGGCAAACAAATGTGTTTAAGGCCTACCTCATGTCCAACGCAAGTTTGGGGATGCCTTTTCTCTTTTGATCCAAGTAAGTTCCTTTGTCACAAACCTGCAAACACAAATAAGGCAAACGATTAAATAGCACCTGAATAACCAGTATTATAAAACATATTTAACATGAAAGTCAAGGAGTCCATGAAACAAATGACATGAGATACTTGTTGAGAAAAATGAGCTCGATTGTATTAATTCAAAAGAAGAAGAACTTTACAACCTTTGCCTTGACGCTGTACAAGCTCCTCCCAGGGTCCAACAAGAAGTCTCCTCTACTTTGACAAGCTTCACTCACTCCCCAATGAAGCCAAAAAGGTATGTGATCTCTCCTCTTAAGCTCAAATAGGAAGTCTTGATTTCACTAGCATTTACCCTCAAAAGTTCAGCTTCTAACCTCCCCAGCCACTAACCCACTGCCTCAATTTATAGTGCAATAGAGGGTAGTTACTAGGTCCTCCTTCAAAGGGATAGAATCCTCCTTCAAGGGATAGCTCCTCCTAACAAGGGATTAGCTCCTTCTCTTTTGGGATGCATGAACCACTTTGGAGCGAACAATCCACGTCAAAATTCCTTCTAGAAACCTCTAGAATTAACCCAAAGTGAGTTTTTTAAGATAAAAAATGCGCCTTTTGACTTTCACAGGGGTACGCACCCTCCCCTTTACATACAGAGCGTATAAGTACGCAGGTATCCTGAACAAAAGGTGCGGGCCCACAGGAAAAAGTGAGAGAAAGTGCGGAACCAGAGTTACATTGCTTTTTTGATGTCTTTCTCTCATTTCTGAAGCTTGTTTTGAAGAGCTGAGTTCTAAGACTTGCTTAGGAAGCTGGCATAGGTGGTGATAGACCCAGACCGACTGCAAATAATCAAGGTGACGATATTTTTGTGTAACAGGGGGTAAGGATTCCACAAGCAGGGAAAGGTGAGGTGGTAGAACCAAGACATGGTTCTGAAGCCAAACAACTATAAAGTTATAATATTCCTAAAGTAACCTTATGGAATAATATTAAAATATATTATTTGTCCTAAGCTATATATAAAAGTGAAAGGGAGGGGTATGGATTATTATTCAACCTTCCTTTCCATTATAAATTGTTAGGGGTCATTATGGTTTTTATTCCATGGAGGACTAGAGGAACCATTTTTATTGCACCTTAAGACCCTAGGTGTGTTATGGTATGTGGAAAATTTTCCTTGGGATCTACCTTGGGGAAGGCTAGAGCACCAAAGGTGAAAGTGTAGGCATAGGTGTCCTTGTATGGGTCCTCTAGTCATTGTCTAGGATAATCAACATATATGTATCTCCTTGGATTATAGAACTTTTTTGAAATGGGTTTATCTATGAGGCCCTAAAACTCTTCATGAGAAAACCTTCAAAAGGAATGTCCTTTATTGAAATTTTGTGCTCATGGGAGTGAAAAGGTTGCACTTGTCGAGTCTTCATTTTAGCTTGATGAGGAACTCAGGGAATAGGTTAAATCCATGTTTCTTGATGGATTTCCTACATATTGTGATTAATAAGAGAGTTAAAGAGAAACTCAAGAAATATGGTGAAATTTATAAAGTTTAATTATCAAATAACATGATTTCTCCCAAGTGAAATATTTCAGTTTTCTTCATTTTTCTATGTGGGAGGAAGCTCAAGCTTGTATTGATAGTCTAAGTAGCATTGCACTTGGAGAAGGATAACTTGGCTACCAAAATTTTCCATATTTATTTCACTTGCAATTTTTTTTTTGATGCTTGGGAAATGTTGGATGAATTTCTAGAGCAGAATGTGTTTTTTGGAATGCCCTTGTCAAAGCTTATATTATCAACACGTCATTAAAGACCAACATTTTTGAGACTTATAACCAAATGAAGTTCTCTCACCTCACGTTTTCATCGATATTAAATAACTTTGAAGTTTATTTGACTTGTGACAAGGGATGAAGGTTCATAAGTTAAGCTCATCATTGTAGTGTCACTATTATTGATGATGCACACCAAGTGTTTGATAAAATCCCTAAATGAAATTTTGTGTCTTGGAATTATATTATTAAAACCTAAGCATATAAAGTGAAGGTTGATGAGGTACCAAGGACTGGAGAGAAATATAACCTCATGGAATATAATGATTATGATATTTGCACAAAATGGGCTAGTTGAGTGTGTCATGAAAATGTCTGATAAAATGCCTAAATGAGATGTGATTTCTTGGAATGCCATGATTTTTAGCTATGTGTAAAAGGTGTGGTTTGATAAAGCTTTGGAGATCTTTAGAAAAATGAGATTTTGTTTTATGGAGCCACACCCAAACACCTTTTCCAGTGTTCTCCCAAATTATTCCAACTTGACATCTCTGGAACACGATAAAGTGATCCATACAAGAATAATTAAAGGTCAATTTAATAAAAAATACATTCATGGGTAATGCTTTGATTGATTTGTATGATAATGTGGAATCATGGAGGAGAGTCACAAAGTATTTGAAAACTTTATCATATAAAATATAAAGAGAATGTCTTGGTAATTTTGAAATGGATAAGGGAACTGAACACTTGATTACATCATGGGGGAATAGGTTACTTAGAATCGAATGAATTAAATGTGTTAATGAATTCTATACATTGATTGGGCACATGTATGATACAAAATTTTATTCAAAGTTTCAAAGTGATCATGTAAATGAGAAACCAATTTGATTGATCATGTATCCTTTGTTGAATATTGTAGTGGATTTTTCTTGATTAAAGGAAGAAAAGGACTTGAACGGCGATGTTGTAAATACTACAACGTTCTTGAAATCATAATGATGAAAGAATAAAAGATTTAAAGGTTAGAACTATAAATACTATAGTCGTCTTCTTGTTTTTTTGTGTGCATATGTGTTTGTGTGTAATCATAGTCTATAAGATCTTGGAAGCAGAGGAAAAAATCCAAAGAATTACAAGATAGTTTTTGCAAGCCATTAGGTTTAGATTGTGGACTTTAGAGGAGAAATAAATATATTTTCCATCTAATAGTTGGTTGCTTCAAAAAATATGGGCTTTAAGAGGTTTTATATTAGTAAATGTAGTGGAAATTTCTATTTTATCTTTGTTACAAGTGGGATGCATTAACTATTGAGAATTGAATAAGAATATAATTATTAAAAGAAACCTATTCCATATAGGTGAACTACTTAGTACTTACCAACTTGCATGGTTTGGTACTATTAAAAATATTGATAGAACATTTGGGTAACATCAAGGTGAGGGAATTTTGAACTCGTCATTTCCATTATGAATGCCATTAATGCATTTTTGTTTTAAATAGTGTACCCCCCCCCTCCCCCACCCCCCTCCCTCTGCCCTCCTGTTGTTTCTAAAATTATAAAAATCAACAATTTACAATATCCATTTGAGGAATTTACATTCTTTCCTTCACATGATATATTTATAAAATCAAAATTTTAAATATTATTTGAGGAAATTTATTTTTATTTTCTTCAATGATATTCTAATCTATAATGTTAGTCAATAAATCGATTGTAACAGAATTTCATTACATTTAAATCATCAATCCAAGTTGGCAAACTTGTGAAGTGTAATGCACAATATATGCAGGGTTTGGTTTTTAACTTTGTCTATCAAATTACAACATGAAATCAAAGTATACTCTATGAAAAGTAACTGTAATTTAACTAAATCAACACAATCATGGTTCTAAACATTTTTAAACCCTCTTTCCATATATAGAATTGTCATGGGACAATCACAAAATCAATTAAACATATAATTTATAACTATTGATTTCTTCAACTTTGAAATTGAACAATTCTTTATTCAATCAAAAGATTCATATGAGTAGCCTCCATTGTAGATAATCAAAATGTAAGAAAATTGTAAGCACACCAAACTATAAGAAGAATTTCAAATAGTGGGAATTGAAGCAATGGAAATTGGTTGCAATCAATCTAGAATTAAAAAAACATTAACTAAGCAAATCATGAACTAAGCCTCAAAACTATTAGTAACTAAATAAAATTGAAAAGAAATAGAGATAAACACCTTCCCTCACACAAGGGGGGCTTCCTGGTTTGGTTATGTGTTGGTAACACTTACATGTTAAATTACCAACAACACAGTTTGTCTTAAAATATCATAATTATTTCCAAAAATAGGATTATCTCGTCTCCTCCAAACAAAGGTCATTTATATAACTTTAAAAAATATATCATTGAGATATTTAATGTAATATTTTAGAATAGCTTTGGATCTTGTGGTTCTTATAAAATAATCTACAAATTATTTATGAGAAATTCATGGTTGTATACATGAATTTCTCATAAGGGATCTATAAATTTGGTTCTCATGAATTTGATCCATAGTTTTCATCGAGAACTCTGCTTCCAAATTACATACTCTACCACTCAAATAACATGTTCTTCCACCACTTATTTTTACCTTTAAATGTGTTCTTGTATTGATGTGGAAGGCATTGGGTTAGTTCTGACAGGCAAAGGAGCTTGGGTTAGTCCTAGGGCATACCAATTAGGTGATTTTTATTTATTAGCTAACTTCTTGTGAATGCTTATTACTTATTAGATTAGAATATTATTTTATTTAAGTTATTATAGTGTTTTATTCATCAAACAACTACCAATTCATAAACCATAAAGATATGAGAGACACAAAATGTAGGCAACCATCCAGGGCCAAAACCTCTCCCACTTGAGAGGAAAACCCAAACGAATTCTTCTTCTTATAGAGATTTCAATTGACGAATGCCAAGACCAAGACCCTTGACCTATTTTTCACTCCAAGACCAAGACACAAGTTCCATTTCACTGCTTCTCTTTCGTGCCCCAGTTAACACTTGGTCCAACTACTCGCCTTCCTTTGTACCTTAGCTATACTTCAAATCTCGGCTTCTTTTTTCTCTGCTTTTGTTGGGTCTTATTTTTGTCTTATTTTTATTTATTTTTCTCATGCTATTGATTGGCTAAATGATTATTTTCAAAGAGTATTTGTTACTTCTTTTCTTTAACAGGATTAAAATAGCATTAATGAGAGTTAATTAAAGTTTGTATGTTGCAAGATTAAAACTGGTTTTATTATACTTTGGGACGTGCCTGTACCAGTGCATTCACATGCCTGCACCATTGCACTTACCTACCTGCACCATGCATTGGGATTCCTGCACTAGTTACAATGGGCTTCTTTCACTTTGAAGGATTCCTGGACTAAACTCACATTCTCTGTACCTGTACTCAAACCCTCCATTCATGGGGATTGAATTGTATCAGCTGTTGACTTATATGATTTTGTTCCTTGGCTTGCTATGGCGCATATGGTATCAAAGAATTTAGTCCCTCCATAAGAATAATGTGTGCTTGTCGATTATAATCTCTAATGAACTATCCCAACAGTTGGCCTTTTAACAAGCTAGTGAGTCTAGAGGTTTGGCTTGGAATTTGATCACATAATGTAAGGACGAAGCAATGGGGAAGGAAGACCAGACAATGGAATGGAAAACAGTGGCATGGGTGATAAGTGTGTTGGTGGTTCAATTCATTGGCCTTATGAATGGAGGAGATAGCCAACGAGTTTTCATTGTGGGCAATGGAATTGAGAAGAACCAAACAAAGATACACGGAAGCACACTTGAATCTAACCACTTGGGTTGTCTTGGATTAACCTTCAAGGCCATGGGTCCATCCATGTTCTATTAATGCATGTTCGGATAACTTATGTGTCGGTTCATGACTGTAATTTCCCATCGGCCAGTTGAAGGCCTGTGTTAATCCCGAGAGTGATTTTCACATTGTAATAGGCCTCAAGGCCCAAGGCCTGGCGAAGAGTTGTGTGGTGTATTGGGAAAGATTGATCAGAGTTATGAGCATGCAGAATGTGAAAGCCCGAGTTGGAAAATATGGAATCGTGGCAACTCTTACAAGATTCAGCCTTCATGTCTCTAACCTCCTGAATTCGCTTCCCAGAAACTACCATAGAGAAGTCTTGTGATTTCCAGAACCATGTCTAACAACATATTACCTAAAGTTTTAGAATGGAATGAAGCACATCATCTATAACCTTGGAACATGCCCTATCATGCAACAAACCTTACAATTAATCATGATGAAGTTGACCGTGAATTTGTTTGCGCAAGACTGTCACATAATAGAATGGCAGCCACATCAACACTAGAGTCAATGTTATGCTCTGTCCTCAACTACGCAATGTGGTTATGATGCAGTGTAGCACCCATCCTATGTGGAGTCCAGAAATGACACCGTTCCAGGAAAAGAGGAACAATTCGCCAAAATCATCCCTATTTTGACATTCAGTTGTAAATCAACTTCATTCATAGCAAATTGTTGAGATCTACTAATTGGCTAATTAAAAAGGCCCAGTTTGTAATTTAATGCTATATAAGAGATTGCTAGGAGCAAGAACGGGGGGTCAGTCAATTAGTTAATTAATTAGATAGAGATCCAGTGAAGAACAGTGCGCAGGAGAGGAAGGTGCAGAAGGGAAGAGGAGTTGTCCCAATGTAGCCTCACACAATTCATCAGTTGTGGATCGCTCCTCTGGTTTTGCTGGAGTTGAGTGATGTCTACATAATGTAAACACTACTTTTAGCAACCAATTGAAGAAATTTCCCAGCATGTTTTGTTTAATTATCTATTGTATCTAATAACTTTGATTTATGTGTGAACCAGGCACTCAAAGAGAGTGTGAGCTGGATGGGTTGGCCGCCAAACTAGCTCGACACTGCTTTGATCTTTTAAACTAGATAGCATTTAAATTCTTGTTTGTTTGTTGTGTAAATTTTATTTATTTACAGTTTCTTTCTACCTTCAATTAATCTCATTTAATTCGTTGCAACGTTTTCCTTTAAGCTCTAAACTTCATTGATTTTCTGCATTAAGAAATTATTCCTATTTGTGCTTACACTTGGGATATTTATCCAATTATTCTATTGACAAGATCTACTTATGCATTGATGAGATGCAATTGATTTATACTCCAGAATATGAAAACGATGTGAGTGGGTATGGTTTTGAGGCACTGACAGATCCATTTAAAACTCTTCTTACGAAAACCATATATTATTTGGATGTCGCGAAGCCAATATTAATGAAAGTAAATTGTGTCTTTTACTTTCCATTAAACTTCTAGAGAGTTTGCAAGATTTATTTTCAGGACAAGGAAGGCAAGAAATTCATATTAATCTAATTTCTTTCATGAGTTCATTTACACAGTAAATTTCCTTGTTATGTTGTTGATGCTTTCAAGTTAACTTTACACTGAATTAGTACAGGCAGAATTAGTGTAGGTAGAACTAGTGCAAGAAGAATAGTTTTGAATTGCTTCCAACATTTACAGTCTTTTTGTTATTATGGCAGCACTGCTTTACTTCTAGTTCAGTTTTCCCTTCTATTCTCTTGTAATTAGAATTTCCTTTCGCATTGATTGCTTGTATTCCTTGTATAATTTTGATTACCTGGATTGGTGTTTTCTTGAATTCTCTTTAGTGTAGGATTTCATTTATTGATGAGATTAAAACGCAAGATAGACTAGCATTTGTTTTGTAGGTTGCTAGGGGATTTCTCTAGAATTTCGAGTGTTGCGTCTCGAAGTTCACGAACTTTCCGGATTGACAAATTAAATGTTGGTACATTTATAAGCCTCATGCTGCACCCAACAACTTCAAACCTGAAACTTCTCGGATTTCTTCAAAAACCCTAGCACGTGTAAATTATCAACTTTGGAACCTTGATTCCCTTCACTTTAGGTGGAAGCATCTTCCTTGGCAACTTGGATTGATAATGAAATTGTTCTCTTCCTTAATCTATCCTTCAAAGGAGATTGTGATGCCTCGGTTTCTTCTGTAGTGGAAAACACTCTTTCTTCACACATGTGGAGTATATCAACCCAGAAATAGATCATAAATGACCTCGGTTATATTCTCCCTTCCTTCGCTTGGTTATAGGCTTCCTTGATGAACTTCACACCTCATAGTACATACTTCTCCTTGACTAAAATTATGCCCCTTAAATGATGTTGAGCTTCTGTATTTATGGTGGTTGGAGCATCCATACTAAGCTAAATTGAACTATGGGTGAGATGACATGTCTTTTAGAGAAAATTCATTATTTTATTTAAGGTCGACTTGAAGGAGATGCTTGACCTTGGTATTGGAGGGATACTTGAGTCTTTCATTGACTCATATACAAATATAACATGCCCAAGAAGGGTCCTTCATACATGAAATTGACTCAGTTTTATTTTATGACCGATCCTAAGGGCTCACAATGGGGGCTCTTACTAAAAATAAAATTCTTTGCTCATGAAACCCATGAGACAAGCACTACAATAATTAGTTTATTTTTCTTATTCATATCAGTTACATAAAATCACAATTACATATGTCATTATGAAGACCAAACATAGTTACCTAAGCTCCCTCTTGGATTAGGAATTTTGCTTCCAATTTTCTACCAAGTAAGAAATTTTTGTTCAGGTTCCCTCTTAATTAGGGACCTATAGAAGCTCCTCAAGTGGAGATGATGGGATAACTAGTTGTTTGAAGAACTCCTCCTCATGATGTCAAGACATTTTTATCTATTTATTCAAGTGTCTTCAAGTTTTAGAAATTCTTCGTAGGGCACAGACCATCCATCACTTTCATCCATTATTTAGTCATGTCATTGTTCCTTTCATCGTAAAGTGATCCATCAGTTTCCATCTGGGATTCCTTCATGCCATGAGGCCTTCTTCATGCCAAGTTTCCTTAAGGATCTTACATCCTACTACATGATCATCAGTAGTGGAAGACATCCATACCTCTTCCAGTGGAATCCCTGCATAAGCCCATACAGATATCATTCAAAAGTAAGGGAATGAACATTAAATAAAAATTACCTTTGTGATAGTCTTTCATCAAAGCATATTCTAGTTTGTATCAGCATCCTACATACACATTGACACATCTCCCAAAGATATATATATTGTCAAGGGTCTCTTTCTTTTTCAAACTTCATCAGGGTCGTCACATCTTCATGGAGATATCTTAGTCAAATATCTCAGTCCTTGGGTGTTCATTTCCTTCCTCCATAGTTGATATTTCATGATATCTTCCTTTACTTCTTCACACATTCCCTTACAAGGAAATTTCAATCAAAGATCCTCCAATTATTGTCAGTCACCTGAACCTCATATTCCATATGAGGACATATTGTGTTGATTTACATGATGTGCGATACATGATTTCCTACATCCTTACAAAGGAGGAGATCCCTTTATTTTGATCATGCTTTTGAGATAGAGCATTTATCTATGTTACCTATAGCCATATGACATGACTCTTCAATATCGAATATAAGCATACATACCTCATATTTATTTTAGGTCATCATATACTTCCTTCAACAACTTCCTTGATTGAAAGAACTTCAATCCCTTGATTTACTTCACTTCTTTTGTCATGATAACCTCATCCCATGAATTCCACAGGTTGGAATTCCTTATGAAACCTTTTCTTCCTTTTGATTGGTGAAACTTCCAATGAAGCTTCCAATAGAGGATCTTGAGTATCCTCATTCAGCAGATGTTTCATTTTGGCAGATGTATGATGAGCCTTGTACTAGATGACCCTTTCTTTCCTTTTCCCATAAGTACCACATATGTTACTAATGAGGTTTCCAGGAGCTATATCCTTCCATGGGTGACTGCCATGGACTTCAATTTCAACCATATTTCATGCTTCTCTATGATGGTTTCACAAGCTCTTTCTTTCAATGATTCTATGATTCCATGATGCATCCCATCATTTTTATTAGTGAATCATGATAGCCATATCTTACAACAAAAGACTTAAGAATAATAACTTGAAAATAAATCAGGAAGACTATCTCAATCATAGTAGATATCTCTTACTTCCTCTTTCTTGGACTTCTTCTTTTCAGCTTCCTCCACTTCTTTAGTGAGATGGGCTTCTTATATATTTCTTTTATTATTTTCCTTCTTGAGCTTAGGAAAATCTCTTTTTTAATTCCCATATTCTTGACATTCATAACATTTTATTTTAGCCATATTTTCTTGAGAACTATGCTTCC
The DNA here is from genome assembly GCA_000404065.3 of Pinus taeda. Classification (NCBI taxonomy): domain Eukaryota; kingdom Viridiplantae; phylum Streptophyta; class Pinopsida; order Pinales; family Pinaceae; genus Pinus; species Pinus taeda. The sequence continues at coordinate 137,399 of APFE030340201.1, forward strand.
CGAACTTCCCTTTCCTTTTAGTAAATGTTTGACCCTTTTCACTTGGTCCTTCATCACTTTTTGCCTTAAACCTGTCTTCTTCTATCTTGCATAGGAACCATAGGATGTTGAATGGGATATATTTCTTTTCCTTATGGAAATTTCATATGACTTTATCTTGTTCATCAGTTAATGCATTTTGAACAATGGAGACCATTTCTTTGTCAGGTATCATCTCTCCTAGATCTTATGGTTGAGTTCTAATTTTAGATGCTATTGAGAGACATGAAGATTTCCATTCATCATTTGATACCTTCAATATGTGTAGATCATATCTAAGTGATATGATATTTCTTATCGCACTTTCAGAGAATAGTTTTACCAACTTATCATATATCTCCTTTGATGTCTCCAACTTTGCTATATAGGGAATGAGGGGATCTTTGAAATAATTCATAAGGATATCTTGAGCCCTTAGATCCTTTTACATGTATTCAAATAGTTCTTGATCTCCAGATGGCTTGGAGACTTTTCCATTTACATGATCAATAACTTCATTTTCTTCGAGGACTATGTCTATCCTCCTTTTCCATGCAAGGAAGTTTGATGACCCAACCAGCTTATAGATCTTCTTGAAAAATGAAGTCATTATACTAGATTATATTATAGAATAAACCATAATTACTTGTAAATTGAAGATTAAATCTTCAACTTGATCCTTTTGTTGATGATTATTGACGATGAGGTCTTGATGCTTCTTGGATGATCTTCTTCAGGGATGAAATTCTTGCTTCAATGAGAGGAAATTTCCTTAGAAATTTTTGAAGATGATGACAATGTCCTTTGCTTTCCTTGAATGAATAAACTTCAAGATATATTTATTTTTAGATCTATTTAACTTAATGAGGGTCTTTGTGGTCTTTTGATGATGACTGCAGGTTCCCAAGACTTCCTCTTGATGTAGAACTTTTCTTTGATTTAGGGTTTTGTCACTTTCTTGTATATCTTGACCTTGCTAAAGATCTTCTTGGATTTGCTTTGATGTCTTTCTTGAGATTTTATCCTTGAGTTTGCCTTGATAAGATCCCTTCCTTGACTTTGTCACCTTAGCTCTGATACCATTTTGAGAAATCTAGGGCATAACAATTAGGTGATTTCTCTTTGTTAGATAACTGCTTGTGAATGATTTTTACTTCTTACATTAGGATCTTCTTTTAATTAAGTTATTATAATTTTCTTCTTCATCAAACAAATACTAATGTATAAACCATAAAGGGACAAGAGACACAAAATGTAGGTGATAAAGTAGGGCCAAAACCTCTCCCACTTGAGAGGAAAACCCAAACGAATTCTTCTTCTTATAGAGACTTCAATTGATGAATACTAAGACTAAGACATCTGACCTATTTTCCACTACAAAAACAAGACACAAGTTCCCTTTCATTTCTTTTCTTTCATGCCCAAGTCAACACTTGGTCCAACTGCGTGCCTTTCTTTTTACCTCAGCTATACTTCATGTCTCGGCTTGCTTTTTCTCTACTTTAGCCCTACAACTTCTTGAATTTCTTCAAAAAACCTAGCACGTGTGAATGATCAACTTTGGAACCTTGATTCCCTTCAATTTATGTGGAGGAAGCTTCCTTGGCAACTCAAACCGATAATGAACTTGTTATCTTCCTTAATCTATCCTTTAAAGGAGACCATGATACCTTAGTTTCTTCTATAGTGGAAAGCCCCTTTCTTCACATGTGTGGAGTAGATCAACCCAAAAACAGATTAGAAATTACCTCGGTTATATTCTCCCTTCCTTCACTTGGTTAAAGAATTCCTTGATGAACTTTGCACCTCCTATTGCAGACTTCTCCTTAACCGAAATCTTGTCCCTGAAATGAGGCCAAGCTTGCCTATTTATAGTGGTTGGAGCATCCATATGAAGCTAAATTCAATTGTGGGTGAGCTGACATATCTTTTGGAGAAAATTCATTATTTTATCTAGGGCCAACTTGAAGGAGATGCGTGAGCTTGGTCTTGGAGGGATATTTGACTCTTTCATTGAATCATATACAAATATAACATGCCCAAGAAGGGTCCTTCATATATGAAATTGACTCAATTTGACTTGATGACCAATCCTAAGGGCTCACAATGGGAGCCATTGCTAAAAATAAAATTCCTTGTTCATGAAATCCATGAGACAAGCATTACAATAATATTTTTATTTTTCTTCTTTATGTTAGTTACATAAAATTAGAAGTACACGTAATTATGAATACCGAACCTAGTTACCCTTTTCAACACCTTCAACTTAAACTCTCATTGTATCATGCTTGCAACTATGTGAACTTGCGACTCAACTACAAAATCAGAGACAATATTCAGTTAGAAACCCTCAAATTTTGAGAATGTATTTGCGAGGTCATTAATATGGACTTTATCAAAGGAATTTCATGCCTTTTAATCCTAAATTACCATTCTTAGTGACTTTGGAGTTACCGTATGTGTTGAGGCTGACAAACGACCCAATACTTCATTCACAGTATTGGCCTTCAGTTCCTACCAAAATTCTTGGTGATTTTCCAAAATTCAAAGGAAAGTCTGGAGAAGACCCCCAAGCTTACGTCATGACCTACCATTTATGGTGTTCTTCTAACTCTTGGGTCAGTGATTCCATTCGATTGTAGCTTTTTCAGTGAACCTTAATGGGTGATGCTGCCAAATGGTACATTAAGTTACCCCGAGGTTCCTTTCAAGATTCCATTAATTTGGCTATGGATTTTCTTACTCACTTCCAGCTTCTAGTTCACATCCAAATCTCCAATCACATCCATGAATGGAGACATCGGTGTCACCTTATCAAGTTTGAAATCCCTGATGAGATTTTAACTGAATGGTTTACTAAGTCACTTATTAATCAAATTGCCAAAGACATAGCCATGGGTGGCTGTGTGACCAAGGAACAAGCGATCACCTATGCTCATTATCTAGATTTGGTATATTGCAATCTAGCATGCTTTATGATCTCTTACCTGATGCTCCACGACCTTCAACTGATCTGGCATCTTCTAAACCTGCAGAGACACCACCCATTGATGGTATTATTGGGTCAGTAACTCAAACATCTAGTAATGCTTCTTCTGCATCTACAAAGAAGAAATATACTTCGTCTACTACACATTCTCCTCCTTCGAATACTCCCAAAAATCCTCGTAAAACATCCAAGGAGAATGTTGTCCAATCTACCAAAACAGACAAAGCCTAGAAAGCAAAAAAGAAGGGTAAAGGTAAGACTAAATATGATTCCCCAAAACAAGATCCTCCTAAACCATCTACTGATGATGCATCCAAATGTAAGCCAAAATATCCTTTCCTTATATGTGATGAAGATCATTGTACCAAGGATTGTCCCCATCATGTGGAGGTTAGTCATTTATTAAAAGGTGCCCCGGGGGCACCAACTGTGTTGAAAGAACGATTTCCGTTACAACATACTTCACTAGTAGATCAACCTCAATCCTCTACATCTTTAGGTTCTCAAATTTTTATGAGTGGAATGACACCTGTTTCTATTGCTACTCGATAAAAATATTATCAGAATCCTACCAAACCGGTTATGGAAATGATGCCACTAATACAGCTTCTAGTTCCACTCCACCCAGTTCTAGTCCTCTTAATATTGAATGACCCAATAATGATTATGTTATCCAATCATCCCCTAAAGATTTTCTTCAAAAGTCATCATATAATCCGAATGCACGAGATGCTTAACATTATAATATTGTGGAAGATTTAGCTCAAGTGCATTTGGTGATGTCAGCTTTGGAAGTCCTCTAGACTTGTCCATCGTAAAGGAAAGCATTACTATCCTCCATAGGAAGAATTGATTCTACCGATTTGAATATCATTACTTTTGACCTCGAGAACCATGTTCCTCATCTCCTGCATCCTCTTTCCTTCTTGATACAAGTTATTATTAAGGGGAAGACTATTCATCGGACTATTATTGATGAGGGTGCTTCTACTTGCATCATGTCCCTTTCATGTTGGAAAGCTATTGGCTCTCTACCTCTCAACTAGTCCCTGAATACCTTGGAAGCCTTTGATGGTAGAGGTTCATGCCCATATGGTATTCTCAATGACTTGCCGATATCATTGGAAGGAAAAATTGTTAACCTAGAAGTAGAAGTTGTCGATGCCAATCTAAATTAAACTATTCTACTTGGTCATAACTAGACCCATGCAATGTTTTGCGTGGTTTCCACTTTATTCTGAGTGCTCTGTTTTCCTCATCAAGGGAAAATAGTCACCGTCGATCAACTCACCTTTTCCTCTTCCAACTCCTCAAATTGTAATGTGCCATATGTTGGGAATAACGATATTCCGTATGAGAGTGTTAGGGTTGGTATTTTCAAAGACTCTTCCCTTATGGAAACTTTTTCCCTTCGACCTCTGAATATCGCTTCAATTAGCATGATCTTGACTATTCATGATCCTTGGGTCATTCCATGTCTTGATCATATTGATAGTTTTGGCAATGTTATGCCACTTAGCCCCATAGAATAAGCATACCAAGCTTTCATTTCAGCTTCTGCAGCAACTTATGAAATTCATGATCATTTTAGTTTGAGTCTAAATGCATATTCACAATCTCCCTAGCTCCGTTCTTGGGATTCTCTAGATCCTTTGATTGATATATTTCCAACTGACGAAAGTATCACATAAGTTATGTCTCTTGAGGAAACTCCATGGAATGATTCCCATCATTGTTCCTCATTTGTCCCAAGCCTTAGTGAGATCTCTTATTGTTTAGAAAACCTTGTTTCCAATGTACCAACTCATCCACTTCAGATACCTATTTTGGTTCAGGAAGTGTTGTCTAAAGGAAACATGGGGAAAATGTTAGCTACCTTGCCCAATGACATCTCAACCTAGCCTAAGGCTATAAAAATATTTCACTTGGGGCCATATTTTTCTCCCGATGAGCTTAAGATTTTTGTGTCCCCCGTTATGAGACTTTCTCATTGAGTTTTTACCATTCACCCATTATCGCAATGGGGCATTGATTTTCTGACTCATAACCCTCACTCATACCGGGGGTATGGGGGAATTGTCATTTTTGTGTGTTATTCCACTAATTGGCTGAGTTGATGCTTACATGTCATGCCAATGATGAAAGTATGGTTTTACTCTCTCTTGATCAATTACTTGAGTCCCAAAATGGGCTCTATCTAAATGATTATGCATGATTTCATGTAAATTTGTACATTAGTGTGTTATTCATTAGTGTGGAGTTTGGTTTTGGTGTGTTTTTTTGCTTTTACAAATGTGTTTTCCTCTGCTTACCATGTGTTCTACTTGGTTTGCAGATGTCATTAAACCTTTATGTCGATTTTGTTGATGGAGCTTGTTGTAGTAAATAGAATTTATCTTTTGCCACATGGGCAATCTATGACCCTAATGGTGAGTTAGTGAATTTACAAGGCATATGTTTAGGTTGTTCTATTAATAACATTACTAAATATAGTGAAATTATTGAGCTTTTTTCAGAAGCCATTCCTCTTTGCATTAGAGAGTTAGTCGTTAATCTTCATTCATAGCTCATTGTACTACAACTTAACAGACAATATTCAGTTAGAAACACTCAAATTGTGAGAATGTATTTGTGAGTTCGTCTTTTGGAATGAGACTTTGATTATATCACTTATCAAAATATTCCAAGATGTTTGAACACATTAACATATACATTGCCTAATTATGTATTAGATAGACATCTGCGACATATGTAAAACGAAAACCCTCACATAGTGAACATAACAAGAAAACATGTATATATATATATATATATAGTGTTTGCAAAAATTTTAGTACATCAAAATGTCAAAAGTTGTGTTTTGGGACACATGGCTTCTCAAGCCTACATAAGTGTGGAAAATAAAGATTAGAGACGACTATTTTCCCACATGGTGTTCATGATAGCATGACATAGCTCTAATGACTCGGTTCAGTAACCGACGTAGTCTGGTGGGTACCCCTATAGTGTTCCTCTGATATCACAGTGTCACCTCATCAATTGATGCATATTCTGGAATGTCCCTTATTAGGACTTCCATATTATTCTCTACCTCAATGATCAGGTATGCTCACTCCTCATAGGGAGCATCCTTTATCTAGTGTGCCACTAGCCTAACTATCAGAAAAACCCCTAGAGGTCTCTCTAGCCCAACATTTGCAAAAATCACCAGTGTCAAATCTCAGTACACATATAAAAAAATTTAAAAACTTCAAAAAATTTAAAAATTAGTTTTTACCTACATTGGTCCATTGTGTGCCTGGTGGAAGTGGAAGATCAAGATCTCCTTAGAAATGCATGCAAGTGTATGCCCAATCATCTATCATGATTAGTTTTTGTCGCAACCATGCAAAAAATGTTGGGGGAAAAGACATCTGCTAACCACCTCCCCGTTGAGGCATCAACTCACCCCATGTAATCAATATGGATCTTTGGGCACTGGTGCATCTACTTATATCCACTGATATAAAAAATGGCACATGTTCCAAGAATAACATCATGAAGATGGATCTGAAACTTAATTGTTTTAGCCTTCCTGACTTACACTTCGTAAGTTGGCTTTTCATATTGACCAACAAACCCTCACACTAGTTGAAGACTGTGGGACTTAGACAATCAATTGCGACTGGAAATGAGACTTTGTTTCTTCATGCAACCCCTCAGCCCCAGTTATTCAGGCCACAGTATGAAGGATTGTTCGTAGTTGGATATTTGTGATGGTCTTAATATCTATCTTTCAACTTTGAGTTTTTCGAGTGCCTGGACAATGTCTTGTAATCAACATATCCGTGCTCTCCCGTACAGTGCGAGAATCGAACAACTAAATTCGTTGTCCCTTTCTAGCCAACCAATAATGAAATAAATATTTGTGACATATATTTAAAGTTTTTGGTCCCCAATCATGAATACTTGCCAATCCACATCCCACGAACTAATCAAATATTGCAGTATCTGTACCTGGCTCCTACTCCCAGGAATCTAGAAGAATTTCAGCAACCCATAATCTCGGAGGGAAGCAATGCAATTTGGGTTCTCGGCTGCTTGATGGTATTTGACTTCATGTCCTATTTCTTTCCATTCAATTTCCATTTTTGGTTGATTAACCCGTAAAACATCCATCAAATAACATTTCAGGAGTTTCTATGGAAAAAACTCTGGAAAAAAATCATTAAACTTGGAGGATTTTTCAAAACAATTTGCGACTCTACGCCAGCGTGACTATCCATAATTTTTTTCATACTGCCATAGTTGGTTGTGGGGTGAACAACATGGGACTAATGGGTGAAACCCGTGCTGGTCGCCCTCGACATATTTTTTTGCTAAGCCCTCCATGCATCCTAGTCTATGGATGAAAATACATAAAAGTACAACCAAATGAAAGGGAAGAGATAGATCTCTTACCTGCAGCGAATGAATCTACAAATGGTGTCTGGGATTGATCGTACTCTCCACCTAAAGATTGATGTAAAATAGGGTAAAAATTCTCTCTGATTTACAAAATAGTAAAATTGTGAAAATGATATACTTTTTTGAGATTTTATAAGTTTTAAATGAATTTTTTACCAAATTAGGGAAATTTTCACTTCTATTTTAATATTTCTCCTTGAAATTGGTAATGTGTGTTTCACTTGTGTAGTGATAGGTCATATAACATGGTGACGGTGATTAGTTATGATTGATTCAATGAGTTTTATTTTATCACTTTTTTTGGACTCATCAAAAATAAATGAAAAAGCGACCCCCTAGAGTCATATTTACGCTCTTTTCTAACTCTCAAAACATGAAAAAGATCGTCAAGTACTTGTCATTTATAGCTCATTAAAGTAAATGAAATGACGTCTACTCAGTATAAGTTTAAACCTTTTCCGAACGAAGATAGACTATTGTACGAAAAATGAATACCTTAGTCAAACATGGCTAAGAGGTTCTCTTGGTTATTGTTTTCTACCTTTTCGGATTCAAGTGACGATTTATGAAAAGGGACCTTTGGAGTTTTCCTTTTCACCTCTTTTTCAATCTCTCTAAACATGAAAAAGATGTGGAGTTTCACCTCCATTGGGCTTGTAAAACTTAAATGACTCAGGACTTGTCATCATGATAAGATAAGGTTTCTCCTCCCTAATGCTCGTTAAACTTACAAGGATGGATTCACTTGAAAGATGAACTTATATGGTAAGAATATGTTGTCCCTTTCAATTTTGTGATAAAAAATAATGGAGTACTCACTAGAAATGGTGCGGGAAAAATGGAAGTGAACATCTCTTGTATTTCGTGTAAAGGCAACATGTCACTCTTGAACATGACATTTATATGTTGCTCATGTTAGGTTTGGGATATCCTCACTTCATTGCTTACCTTCCTGGGTTTGGAAAATCCATTTTTCCTCTTATCTGATTATACTGATTCATTATCATGACCTTTGATCCCATGTTGAGTCAAATGCTACCCAACTTCGGAGTCGTGTTGCTGATATGTTCAAGAGAAGTCCTTTTGCAGATTTTACCGCTTATACATTGTCTGACCTTTATGTCACAACCCTTAATCAAAATTACGTACTCTACTTTCATGTCGATGATTTAGGATACATTATGGCCCTCCTTCAACATATCACTTCCTCTCGACTTCAACTCATTATCCAGGAAGATGATCTAGAAACTCCCTTCCAATACGTTGGAGCTTGCATGCCTCAATGGCACGTTATTTGTAGAAATATGAATAATATAACACTTATTCACAGATATTATCCTGATTATACGCTATTTGTAGAATGCATGCATAATACATAACCTCCTCTACCATTGATCATCAATCACACATATCAACACAGTATGTACTGGGGAAAACATACAGCTGAAAACCCCTAACTATCTGTATATTATGATGATAGAGAACATGTAACAATACATAGTACAATACTCCTCACAAGTACTCAATACTATCTCCACATGCTACACACAAACTAGCTCAGATCTGAACAAGCCACGGGTTCAAATCTCGTCCACTGTTTGCCTGCCTCTACTACGCAATCCCTATTGAGAATAGATAAGATCCAAGTTCGAATTCCCTTGGTTTGTATTTCACAATCCTCATTGGCAATCTCAATCAATGATTGTGAAAATATCATGCACAACTATAGTCACAACTGATAGTAGTCTCACCCTTTCACCCACCTCTAACACTTGTCTCCACTGAACTGTCCATGCACTGAGTTAACTGATGTATTCTTTAGTTGATTTATGAGTTAATAATTAGTGAATTAATTAGTAATTAATTCACACCACTCATCATTAGTGTATTTGTTAGTTAGACTAAATACAACTAGTTCAACTAAGTCAAACTGAACACAACTCCATCAACTCCTCAATCAACTCCACCAAACTCAATCACATGAGTTCTAACTGAAGTCCTTCATGCAATAGCTCAACTAACCCATAGGAAAAGTGTATTTCCTTATGGCAGTTGCATGTGCCACATCCGTAGCTCGAACTGAAGTGCTGCAAGAGGATAAGATAATGTTTATAGTCCAAATATTAGTAAGAGCTAATAATATTCGACTGTTCTATTTTTTGACTGGTAGTCTAAAAATAGACTCCGCCCATATGTCTAAAAAATAGAGGTCCATATATTTTTACCAACATTACCACTCATCCATAAATAGCATCCTACAACTCATAGACCATGATCCATATGTATAAAAATAGACAGTCTAAAAATAGACAGTCTAAAAATAGACTTTGTGCCAAAAATAGCCTGCGGGCCCACTTAGTGAAGGCGACTTCTTTTCACTAAGCTCCATCATCTTGTTGCATTTTCAACACATGAAACATGGAAAAATAGGTGTACTCATGAAGATGCAGGGACCTCCAGTTTGTATGCCATAGTAGCAATCTTTTGTAACACATTATAAGGGCCATATTACTTGGGTAATAATTTATTATCCTTCTTAGATTACTCGAGGGAAATTTATTTGTATAGTTGTAGTTGTAAAAATACCCAATCGCCCGCATAAAACCTTCTTTCACTATGATGTGAATTTGCTTGTTATTGCATTTGATTATATGCTAGAGTCAAGTACTTTAAGAGTTGGAGAACTTGTTTTTTATTCTCGATGTGATATTCCATTGCTTGAACCTTATATTTGTATCTTAGAGATGATGTAATGGACATTGGATGATATCCATAAAGCGCCATAAATGGGTTTTTTTTTTGCTACGATAAGGAAGGGAGTGTTATACCACCATTCTACTAGAGGTAACCACTTGAATCATTGTGTTTTTTTATCAAATACATTTGTTCACTATCTCAACTTTCACATCATATTGAGGATGATAAGATGATCTATGAGCCAATTCAGTACTAAGACAAGAAAATAATTATGTCCAAAAAATTCTAGTGAAAATGGGATCTCTATCACTTATAATAATATTTGGGTTTCTATGTAGCTTTTGAACTGTGTCCACAAATGTAGTAGTGATTATATTGGCCTTGAAAGGATGAACTGGTGCACAAAATTATGCATACTTTATAAGTCTATCAAGTACCACCATGATGACACTTTTCCTTTAGACTTGGGTAGACCTGTGATAAAATCCATTGGGACCTCCTCCAAACATTAAATTTGATACAAATTTTATGAAGGAATGAAATGAAATACAGATATAAATAGAAACACATAGATACAATGAAAACAAAACTTTAGTTCATTAATAACAAAGTACTGAACATTGTTTACATGCAAAATGGAGATAAACCAGCTCAGGCAATGATAGCTTATCTATGAGAAGAGATGTGGTGGATACATGCCTTTTGAACTGTGTTACAATGAGAAAATAAGGCCTATTTATTATTGAGAAACAATGGAAAACCCTAAAAATCCAAAAACCTAACCCTAGGAGATGAAGCACCAAAAGTTTGTGGGCCCCGTTGTGGTAAATTGGTACATCAACTTCTCGGGGTCGTAACTTTTGCATACGATCTTTGTTTCATGTATACAATACCTAAATATATATCTAAGGAATACAAATTTCAACTGAAAACCCCTACCATGGGTTTTGGGTTTACCCATCTTACGCGAAAAAAGTCGTTTAGGGCCTCAAAATGGCTTCGGATATTCAGGACCCAAAAATGGCCAAAAATAGTAAATAGTGCTACAATTAAGGAAACTGAAACAAAAAATGATGGCTATCCAAGTGGAATAGTTGGGTGGTCGACAATATCCACCTGGATTAGTCCTCCTCCCTTAGGAATCAATGGTTCCCATTGTGTTTAGTGCCTCCATGAGATGGGGAAACTTCTACCGAACTTGGTCCCTAATGAGCCACTTGCCTTGGTGCAAGAGTTGGTCAGCTTTGACAACCTGATATAGTTGGATATTCTGCTGGTAAGTTTTCTTGCTTTGTTTGTCCATGATCCAATTAGTGTTGTCTTGTTCCATGCAATCTAGGTATAGATATGTTGGTGTTAGCTATTCTGCAATGCTTGATGTGTCCAGTAATGGTGGAAAGCATGGTCGAAGGCATTCCACATTGAACACTGGGTGAAGGCCAAGGAATGGGGTAATGCTAAGATAAAAATAATTATCTCCCATAGCCTTGTTAATGGTGTAAGGCCAATGTCAGATTGGTTTGAGCTTCCGATGGGCTCTGGTAAGGCATTCTTTCTGCAAATGCAACCAAACTTTGTTGCCCACCTAAAACTTGTGTGGAACCCGATGTTGATCATGTTGTTGCTTTTACTTGGATTTGGACTTATCCAAGATGTCATGCACCTGCTGGAATATGTGTTGGACGTGTTCAATAAACCAGGTTGCTTTATTAGTCTTAGATTGTACATGTGTGGAATTTTGTCTATCCAGTCGCATGAGGCATGGCAACATCAATCAGACAAAATGATTGAAAACCCAAACCCACTTGAATATGAATGCATCCAATCGAGCTATGGAGTGATTTATTATAATTGTGTTGCACATAAGGAAGGCTCTCATCCAAGTTCATGGATGCTTGGAGTTGTACATACGTAGTATTTGCACTATCATGTTGATGACCATTGTTTGGTCATTAGATAGGGGATGGAATGGAGTCGACTTGGTGCGTTTAGTGTCCAATAATTTCTAGAGGATTGACCAGAATGTGCTCAGGAACTTATCATCTCGATCTGATATAATGGTTTGCAGGATTCCAAGATGTACCCACACTTGTTCAAATAAGAGTTTGGAAATTTCCTCTACTCTGATACTCTTCTTGCAAGCCACAACATATCCATCTTATAAAATATGTCCATGATCAAAAATACACAGTCATTACCATGCTTGGTAGAATGGAGGCCTGATAGATAGTCTGTGGAGATGGATTCCCAGGGTTGGCTAGGAGTAGGTAGAGGAGAGTACATGTCTTTCTTATTGGTGATTGACTTGGTGATGGCACAGGAAATGTAGGATATGGCATATTTTCCAACTTCCTTTTGGAGTTTTCGCCAATTAAATTACTTTTGTAGTATAGCCACAATTTTCACCACACCAAAGTGTCATGCGACCCAACTATAGTGTGCCTCCCAAATCATCTTGGAAAAATCACTTGAAGGAACACAAATGTGGCCCAAGTGTCATAATAATGCATCTTACAGGTGGGAATTTGGAACTGTCTTTCCATCCACTAGAATCTAGTATGTGGTGGAAAACTATGGATCATTTTTGCACAATTACAGCCATCCAGAGGTCTCATGGCCACAAGACTTGAGAAAAATAGTTAGTGATCCAACTGGGGGTGGAATGAGGTAGTATGCAACATGATTGGTGTTGTCCTTCTTGTATTTAATGTTCAAGTGGATTGTTTTTCATATATGTAGACCACTTTTGATGTCGATCGTTATGCAACTTCCTTTGTGTTTGGATGATCTAAAGAGGTCGGTTATCTATGTGGATGACCATCTCCTTCCCCAGAATGTCATTTTTCCAATGTCTACATGCTTGCACGATGGAATACATCTCTTATCATATGTGGGGTATTTCCATATCGTATAAGAAAGTGACTCACTCTAATAGGCCCTTGGATGCCCCTGTTGGGTGAGAAATGCACCAATATCGTAGTTAGAGGCATATGTATCAATTTGAAATGGTTCTTACAAGTCTAGTAATGCAACTACACGTGTAGAGTAGAGGCGACGATTCAACTCAATGAATTTGTTTTTTTGGGACTCAGACTAGAAAAAAATTTCTTTCGCTCCACCCTTAGTAGCCTAACTCAAAGGTCAAGTGATATAAGAGAATCCCAACATGAATCTTCGATAAAAATTGGTAAGGCAAAAAAAATTGTGAAGCTCTGTCTGAGTGGTCGAGGTTGGCTAATCCTAAATGACTTGGATCATAGATGGATCCACATGTGTGCCTTGCTCATCAATGATGTAGCCTAGATGTTGGACATGAACCATGTCAAATGTGCATTTCTCCAAGTCGAGACATAGTTTGTGTTGCCGCAAAGTTTGAAGGACATGTCGAATGTGTTATAGGTGCTCTTCCCAACTCTTGCAGAAGATGAGGATGTCATCTAGATATACAACCATGAATGATTTGGTGAAGGGCCACAACATGTCATCCATAAACCTCATAAAATTTGCAGGGGCATTTATCAACTAGAAAGGCCCTCCTTGGATTTGTAGGTGGTCTTCCATGCATCTGTGGGTTCTATTGGCACTTGGTCATAGTCAAACTTCAAGTTGATATTGATAAAATAATTTTCCCCCTTGAGATGGTCGAGAAGGTCATCGATCTGGGGGATTAGATACCTGTTCCTGACAGTGATGTTGTTTAGTGATCGATAATCAATGTAGAGTCTCTAGGTTCCATCATTCTTCTGTACAAGTACAATTAGGCTCCCATAGTGTGAGGAACTTGGTCGGATGTTCCCTTTTTGTAGCAACTCCTCGATTTTCTACTTGATTTCTTCATTTTCCATAATGGAGCGGTGGTAAATCAACCAATTTGGTAGATGTGTCCTAGGAGTCAGATCGATCGAAAGCTTGACCTGACAGTGCAAAGGTACCCCTATGAGTGAGGAGAATATGTCCCTTATTCTTCCACGACCTTATCCACCTACTTCTACTACATGGAAGAGCCCTTCCTGGGGGCCATGGATGTGGCCACTTTTTTCCCCTTTCTTTGAGAGCAAATCATAAAGAAAAGAAAAAATCTTGTTTTCGGAGATGATCTTACTGCATTTCTTAGCAGAGATCAAAGAGATGGCGATAGGTGGGGCTACCTCCGATATCATATATAACTTATTTCCCAAAATAATAATGATAGTCCAAGTCCTAGAATCATACACAACATTATGCTTCCACAAGTATGGTTGACCTAATAAAACATCACAAACTTCAAGAGGAGAAACGTCACATAGTCCCTCATCCATGAAGGGCTTGATGTTGTAGGGAAGGCGACACTGTTGATTGATGCAAAGATATTGTCCTTGGTGAATCCACCAAATCGTGTATGACTTCAGGTGTGGTGTGGTGTTGTAGCGGCTACAACCAACCTCCAAAATTTTTCCTTAGCTTCATTTTGGAGCTTCCCTACCAACCATCCTAGCAGCATGTCTTGCACTATTAAGTACATAGGCTTCATTGGTTTTTCAGTAGCTTTCTAGCATGTGCATGTTAGTTTGCTTAACTCCTTTCATAGGCTGCCATTCCAAACATAAGCTAGTTATTGGCTAAGCAACTTTCTCACAAAATTGCGCAATTTTGGAGGGGAACCAACCTTCCCTCCAAAATTGCACAAATCTGTTGGGTAGCCTACTAGGCTCAGAAATTGTGCAAAGAAGTCAAACAAGCTTCCTTGAGAAAACTGCACAATCTAGCCTAGCACTGCAGCTCGGCCCAAAAATTGTGTAATTCTGGGCAATAGTCACTTGTTAAGCCCAAAAAATGTGCTCAAATCCCTCTCCTAGCCTTACATGTTGTTGCATGTGCCTTCAAGTTGACCAGTTCCCTCTGGGACTGATCAAAGTTGATTTGCATGCATGAGTTGCTTTTCCTGAAATAGCAAAAGGAAGCATGCAAAAGGCATCCCTAGATTTGAGGGACCTATTTTTAGCAGCTAGAGGTTACATGCAAAGATCATTTTAGAAACCTCTCGCCAAGTGTCATTTTTTCCTAGATTTATGGCATGCACATATTAACCTCGATATTATCAAAACTTATGAACCAGACACTGCAAATCTCATTCCTGACATCGATCGTGTAGCTCTAACATCCCATATTAGATCCAAGAGTCTTCAGTACTTTCAAATTTGTTGTTTCAGGGTAAGTCTGCTTCTCATGTCTTGCACTGCATTTCTGTCGCTTCCTATGTTTCACTTTGTAAGGGTGTTGTCTGCTTGATTTCAATGAGCATTTGCTATAATTTCAATGTATGTTAGCTTGTAGAAGCACCGTTTCAATTTTTGTTTGCATCTCACTGTTGTCGCACGCATGACACTGTTTTTTCAGAAATGGTCCTTGTTGCGGCGACCCACTTCACACACATGCATGCCTTCCAGTTTTATCAATCATGTAATTATTGTTTGCATGCATGACCATTCACTCTTATTTACACTCATTTTCACCATGCATTCAGAATTATCATGTTTTTAGTCGCCTATCGGTGGGTTTGGGCTACCTTGGCCCAGACCTTGCCTTGCCCGGCTAGCATTGCACATTTCTAGAAGTGAAGGCTCTGCCTTCCCTCTATAAATTGTGCAAGTCTAGCCTAGCATTGAACTCCAAGCTTGCATTGTGAAATTTTGGGAGGCAGTGCCTTACTCGCCCCAAAAACTGCAGAATGCAGTTTTTTGGTTTGCATGTCACTGCTGACTAAAATTACACATTGTGTAGTTTCAGTCCTCATCAGGCCAGGTTCGACTATGCATTGTGTAGTTCTAGTAGTCAGTCAGACTCTCAGGAGCCTGAACTAAGCCTTGTGTGGTTTTGGCAGTCAGTCTCCCAGCCTCCCGGTGAAAATTACACAATCTTCACAGACAGTAAACAGGTATGTTGCATGTTAGTCCTCTAGTTTGTTTTGGTTTTCAACTAATAGATTTCTTGCCATGAGTGTTTCTATTTCTCCAGGTATCACAGGTGTTCATCTTCCTCTCAGCAGCACAAGTATAATAGCTTCTAGGAGAGCAAAGTCAAATACACTGTTCAGAGCGCAATCGGGGATGCAGATGATAAAGTGTCTATGAATTTGCTTATCTATGAAGACATTAAGTTGTTCATGGACAAGGATATAAAGATGAAATGGCAGTGACATCACAGCGAATAGAACCATCAACAGCAGCAGAAGGTGGCACACTTGCGTGTGACAAATGCAAGAGGAAGGTTGTTGACAATGCAGAGGCGGAGAAAAGTTGCAAGTTTAAGCAGACCCACTTTTGATGAAAGCAACTTTGGAGATTGAGGCTATGAGGTGAAAATGCGACAAGAGGATTGCACAAAGGCAGAGAGAGAAACAGAGAAGGAGTTGCACGTGCTAAAGTGGAAACTCAAGGAAGAACATGATCTACAAGGATGAGAGAAGGAGTTGCAGTAGGAACAAGTACAACAAGAGATGCAACATGCACAAGTTGATGAAACTACACCCATACAGGTTATAGATCAACCCAGAAGCTGGCACGAAGTAGACAGGGTGAGTAGTTTTGTTGATCACATGCAAGGTTGGTTAGGAGCATGGATTCCATTATGTGCATGCATGAAATCCCACACATTAGCACACTCATCGAGGTGAAGACAAGAACCAAGTCCAACTAGCAATGAACATGTATTTCGATAGGTTGATGCGCATAGTCACCGACACACAATTGGAGATCAACATAGACACTATGCATCAATATGTTGCTGGTCTAGCTGCACTCAAGACGATGATGCACATGTTATCATACAAGTTGGATAGAGGAGCCATATTGGTGTACCCAGATGCAACGGAGGTGAGAGTTTTCTTTTAGTAGGATGTCACCATTGAGCACATAGACATCATCACAGACAACCAAGCTTGGCATCAATTCACCACCATCGATCATCAAGAGGATTTCAAAGAGTTGGTCTTCCCACGACTGTCTGAGTCTTAGTGATAGCTTTCATGGCTTGCTCAAGCCTATTTTGTCTCACATGGGTACATGTGCAGATTGTATGTAAGATCTTGTAAAGTGAAAGTCCAAGTGTCAATAGTTGAATGTAACTGTCATGTGGTAGGTGAAGAGCCACAAAGGGGATGTCAAGGGTCACCCCACCCTTTTATATTTATAGAACCTCATAACTCATTTTATAGGCTTTTGGTGAGCCAAGCTTCTAATAGGAGTATGTTAGAGAAATCTTGGAGAGTATTGTAACAAGCCTTGGCTTCTCCACAGCTAGTACATCACTTTGGAGGAGCAGGCCGCAGTGATTGTATATCTCCGTTATCGGGACTAGTGGTTGGTTATGGTTGTACTATATGAGTGGAACTTTCGCTTCTTAATATAACAAATCCAACATGTTTCATGCATATGTTGTTATTGTATTTCAGTTAACTTGTTTACTCTAATGATATATGTATCTGTTTGCTTACGCTTGTATGTATAGAATATTTCTATATATGTATGCATGAATCTTACTGAAATGTGTTGTTGGTTTAACCATCAATTTGGATTGTTGGTTCACCTTCCTTCCAGTTTGTGATGGATCTTTGCTCGTGTGTTCCCTTCCAAGATGTGTGTTTACATAGGTTTCTAAGGGGCACACTCATTCCACCTTCTATCTGTTAGAACCATTCATTCACCTTCCTTGGCTCGCTGCACATGTCACACCCTTGCTACCAACAAGGACATCTTACTTTCCTCTGCACGGAACCATGGTCAAGGAGATAATAACCCACTACTGGGACTCCTACACCAAACAGTCTGAGGTCTAGTTGGGCCTTCTTATCGGGGAGATCCCCTGACATGTTGGCGAGTCTAGCAACATCAACATTTTGGCGCTAGAAGGAGGGCCAAATGACAAGCTGAGTCATCACAATATATTTTGAATATTCATACATCTATCATGGATACTATCAAACTTATCCCTTCGCAATGTTTTTCACGAGGGATTTTTTTGATCTCTTGTCTGAATTCATGTATGATGGTGAAGGTGAAGTATCTTGGCTTGAGTACTTAGGAGGCTTCTATGCATTCCTTGCAGACGAGTTCTATGCAGAAGAGGCCAGTGTGCTACTTGGATACACTTTCCGTGAATCCCCACTACAATGGTGTTGGAGTCTACCACTCGGCAGAGTGCAATCACTTGAGTAGTTATGTGATCTCATTAAATATACTTTCCATCATTTTGATCCGGAACATCTTGACAAAAAATTGTTAAAACAATGGAAGACCCCATAAGAATTGCCTATGCATTTTTGGGACTGCTTCCGTGTATTGCAGTTTCAAGCTCCGAAAAGTCATATGAAATTCCAGTTTCTCATGGACATATTTTAATATTGTCTTACCAAATCTACCAATCCCAAGAAGAAGTTCAAGCTCAAACCCCGCTCAACATACTTCGGTGATGGAGCCGCGCAATCACAGACGTACATGGTTGTTGTCACAAGTGACTATCTACTGTCCTCTCATCAAACAACTTCACCATAGTAGAGTGATGTGGGAGAACATGCACACACATTCGTTCAACTGTCACATCTTCCCAACATCACTTCTCTCAATTTTCGCGTAGATTTGGTTGTGAAGCCCATGGGTTGTCACATGCATGTATTTGTGTTTTGTTGATCCACCGGATTGCACTGTCTTGTGTTCTTCCATTCCAGACACTACACCTGTTATGAACGAGGATCAAGCTATCAATGGAGTTGGTGTTGCACAACTAACTTGCATTGTCATTCATGAAGAGTATGGTTGGGAGCCTAGACTTCAACCCGCAACAAAGGATGATTCCCTTTAGTTCGTGCCTCCTCCATTTTTTCCTTACATCTCTGGTGATTTTGTTGTCCCTGATTTCACATGTATATCTTCATCTATGGATGCACCCATTGTTGGTCATTCATAGAACACACCAGATGTCATTCCATCATCTGACAAAGGAGAGGAAAATTCATTCGTTGAACATCCACTTGATTTTTCATATGATTTTTCTGGAAATTTAGAGGGTGAACATTCTTGATTCTCATCTACCCCTCTGTGTGATTCATCAAATCATGAGGATGCTGACAAACGTCTTGAATTTTTTGATCTTGGCTATCGTGATATTTATACTTCTTCATCTGATCACGATGTTGATTCAATCTTTGTTAGTTTTTCTAAGACGCTAGTATACGATGATCTATTTGTGGACAAAGTCGAAATCCCATAGATTGATGAGGCACTTCAATCTGAGCTGATGGTTATGCCAGGTCCTCATTGTCCTGAGGTTGGTTTCACTTCTGATCAAGAAATCTTTCAAATGCCCAAGGCTCCTCTTCTCTCATTTGTATGCATTGAAGATCAATCTCATACATAGATTTCGCTTCCTCCACTCATACTACACGATCCCATCACTCACGCGTTGGAGGAATATTATACATTAAGCACACTTGTGCAACATAAGTGGTACACCTTTCTCACATTTTCTTGCATGTCACAATCAACAGAGTGCGTACACTTAACATCTACATGTAGTATAGCACAACACCATGGAAAGTCCACAAAATGCATGTCATGCGCTTTAACTCACTTATTTTCTGTGGACGCGCTTAGACTCGAAGTGTTTTTGGCTTCATTGTTATATCTTTCATGTTTGTTGGTTCACACAGTTGTACTATTCGTGAACCATGCCTTCACCAACATGGGTCGACCAATGCGCCGGTGGCTACATTGGAAGTATCACTTTACATAAGTAGACCCATGCACTGTTAGCTTAGGAGTAGGAGTAGTGTTTGCTTGCATGCATGTTTGCTTCTTCCTTTCCATGTTTTTCTGTTTTCCTACTTGTTTTCTTACTCGCTTTGCTTATGCATTTACTTCTGCTTTTTCTTTGTTTTGGTTGTTTGTTTTCTTGTTTATGTCTGTACGTTAGTTTTGCATGAGACCATGTGCGAATTTTGAAGAAATCTAGGTAAAGTACAAGAGGACTTGTGCATTTATCAATACTTGGTTATTGTTGATCCTGCCACTTTATGAAGAACTAGTTGTCTTTAGTCCATGATACATCAATGGAAAATACATTCTGATCGAAGTGAGCCTTGTTGAAAACAAAACACTTGCATGCTGACTAGTGTCACCTACTATAGTCAGTTGTTTTGGGTTAATCCTTGTCAGCTCAGTCAAGCAGAGTAAGGTGAGGGGAAAAACCTTAACATGCACATCAAAGGTATATACAAACTACTTCTCTAAAGGAACAACCTCTTCTTCTCTAAATGAGTCGAGATCCCTCTTCCGCCTCTTAAATGAATAAGTGTTATGCACAGTTTTGAAAATGAAAATGTGAAAAAGTTTTGAAAAAATGAAAATGAATAAGGCAAAAGAAGAGAAAGGCTTCCTACGCAGAGAGGTGATGCAAGTAGCTCTGTCAAGGTACTAACTAGGCTCGCTAGCAGCAGAGCGATGCTTGTGTTCTTGCGTGACTCTGTCAGGGTACTATCTAGGCCTGCTGGCAACGAAGCAACACCAGAGATGGAAACTTAAACTCTGATTATCATATGGCTTGTGCACTAATATACCCCTCATCCCAATCGAAAAAACTGTGCTAGCTTGGCTTGGAATGTGTGTCGACCAATCAAGAGCATGGAGAATGTTACATCTTACAATCAAGCAAGTATGGAAGCCAAGATGACCAGAGAACATAAAAATACTTCCAGAAGTGTTAGACTTGATTTTCATGAACAAGGTCCATTTAGAGAGCTAGAGTTCTACCAGTGTGTCGCCAAGTGTACTAACGGATACAACCACCCTCCAAATTGTTTCCTTAGCTTTGTTTTGGATCCTCCCTACCACCCATCCTGGCAACATGTCTTACACTATCAAGTACATAGGCTTCATTGGTTTTTCAGTGGCTTGCCAACCTGTTCATGTCAGTTTGCTTCACTCCTTTCACAGACTGCCATTTCAGACATAAGCTAGTTGCTGGCTGAGCAGCTCCCTCAGAAAATTGTGCAATTCTAGAGGGGAACCAACCTTCCCTCCAGAAATTGCGCAAATCTGTTGGGCAGCCTGCTGGGCTCAGAAATTACGCAATGCAGTTAGACAAGATTCCTTGATAAAACTGCACAATCTAGCCCAGCACTACAGCTCAGCCTAGAAACTGCGCAATTCTAGGTGCAGTCACCTGCTAACCCTAGAAATTATGCAATCCCTCTGGGATAGCCAGCCCATCTTAGCTGATAAATTATGTAAATCCCTCTCCCAGTCTTGCAGGCTGTTGCATGTGCCTTTAGGTTGACCAGTTCCCTTCAGGACCAAGAAAAGCTTATTTGCACGCATGAGCTACTTTTCCTGAAATAGCAAAAGGTAGCATGCAAAAGGCATCCCTAGATTTGAGGGACCTATTTTTAACAGCTAGAGGTTACATGCAAAGATCATTTTAGAAACCTCTCGCCAAGTGTCATTTTTTCCTCGATTTGTGGCATGTGCATCATAACCTTGATCTTATCAAAACTTATGAGCAGATGCTGCAGAGCTCATTCCTCACATCAATATTGTAGCTCTGACATCCCACATCACATCTAGGAGTTTTTGGCACTTTCAGCTTATTTGTTTCAGGATAAGTCTGCTTCTCATGTCTTGCACTGAATTTTTGTTGCTTTTTGTTTTCACTTTGTGAGGGTGATGTTTGTTTGATTTCAATGAGTGCTTGTTGTTGTTTCAATGTATGTTATCTTATAGAAGCACCGTTTTAGTTTTCGTTTGCATCTCACTGTTATTGCATGCATGACACTATTTTTACACATGCATGCTTTCCCATTTTTTGAATACTGCACTTATTGTTTACAGGCATGACCATTCACTCTTGTTTACACTCAGTTTCACCATGCATTCAAACTTCTCATGTTTTCAGTCGCCCGTCGGCAGGTTTGGGCTTCCTTGGCCCTGACCTTGCCTTGGCCAACTAGCATTGTGCATTTCTGGAAGTGAAAGCTCTACCTTCACTCTAGAAATTATGCAATTCTAGCCCAACACTAACCTCCAGGCTTGCATTACACAATTCTAGGAGATAGTGCCTTGCTGGCCCCAGAAACTGCGCAATGTAGTTTGCTATTTTGCATGTCACTGCTGACTGAAATTGTGCATTGTGCACTTTCAGTCCTTAGCAGGCCAGGTTGGATTGTGCATTACGTAGTTCCAGCAGTTAGTCAATCTCCCAGCAACCTGAACTGTGCCTTGCACAAGTTTGGCAGTCAGTCTCCCAACCTCCCAGTGAAAATTACGTAATCTTCACAAACAATCACACATGTATGTTGCATGTCAATCCTCCAATTTATTTTGGTTTTCAATTGACATATTTCTTGCCATGAGTGTTACTATGTCTCGAGGTATCACAAGAGTTCACCTACCTATCAACAACACAGGTATAATGGCTTCCAGGAGATCAGAGTCAAAGACACCATTGAGAGCGCAACTAGGATGTAGTTGCATTAGGGGAATTTTGAGGTCTAAAATGGGCCTCCTAAGAAAAATTTACAACCAAAATAAAATTTATAAGAACCAATAGGATTCAAGATGATGATGTCAACCATGGGGGATGATTCACCATTTTTGGAGTAAGAAAGTAAAAAGATTAAAAAATAATAAAATAATAAAACTACTTTTTCAACTCGTATTTTCAACTTATATCCCTATGTTTTTACTCAAATTTTGAGCAAGAGTACTCGTTGAATGAAAAATTTAATTTCTCATCCAAGGAGTACCCATGTTGCATACTTTCTATGGACCCTGCTACAAAAAAAAATGAGAAATACAAGAAAAACATGATTGCAATCACGTTTTTCATGTATTTCTCATTTTTCATGCAGCGGGATCCATCCAAAGTATGCAACATGGGTACAATTTGAATGAGGAATCAAATTTTTCATCTAATGAGTGTTTCCACTCAAAATTTGAGTAAACCCATAGAGAGATAAGTTGAAAATACAAGTTGAAAAATAGTATTTTTATTTTTTCCCTCTAAAATTTGATGATGTAATCTAATCTTATTTTATTATTTCCACTATTATTTTATAATTTCCTTAGGAGGCCAATTTTAGACCTCAAAATTCCCCTAATAATCAAGTGTCTATGAACTTTCCTATCGATGAAGCAGTCAAGTTGTTCATGGACAAGGATCTCAAGATGAAATGGCGGCGGCATCACAACAAGCAATAGTAGAAGGTGGCACACTTGCATGCGACAAATGCAAGAGGAAGGTTGTTAGCAGCACAGAGGCAGAGGGAATTTGCAAGTTCAAGTAGATCCACTTATGATGAAAGAATCTTTGGAGATTGAGGCTATGAGGTGATAACACAACAAGAGGTTCGCGCGAAGGTAGAGAGAGAAACAAAGAAGGAGTTGTAGGTGCTAAAGAGGCAACTCAAGGAAGAACATGAGCTGCATAGACGAGAGAAGGGGTTGCAGTAGGAGCATGTACAACAGGAGGCACAACATGCACAGGATGATGAAACTGCGCCCAGATAGGTTATATACCACCCCAGCAGCTGGCACGAAGTAGACAGGGTTAGCAGTTCTGTCGACCGCATGTAAGGTTGTTAAGGAGCATGGATGTCATAATGTGCATGCATGCGATCCCACCCATTCACACACTCATCGAGGCGAAGACAAGAACCAATTCTAACTGGATATGAACATGTATTTCGATAGGTTGATGCGCATAGTCACCAACACACACTTTGAGATCAACATAGACACTATGCATCAGTATGTTGTTGGTCTAGCTACACTCAAGATGATGAAGCACATGTTATTAGACGAGTTGGATAGAGGAGCCATATTAGTGTACCTAGATGCAATGGAGGCAAGAGTTCTCTTTCAGCAGGATCTCAACCATTGAGTGTGTGGACATCATCATGGACAACCAAGCTTGCCATCAGTTCGCCACTGTCAATCATCACGAGGATGTCAAAGAGTTGGTCTTCCCACCACCGTCTGAGTCTTAGTGATAGCTTTCATGGCTTTCTTAAGCCTATTTTGTCTCACATGGGTACATGTGCAGATTGTATGTAAGATCTTGTAAAGTGAAAGTCCAAGTGTCAATAATTGAATGTATCAGTCATGTAGTAGGCGAAGAGTCATGAGGGTAGGTGAAGAGTCACCCCACCATTTTCTATTTGTAGAACCTCATAATTCATTGTATAGGCTTTTTTTAAGCCAAGATTTTGATAGGAGTATCTTAGAGAAATCGTGGAGAGTATTGTAATGAGCCTTGGCTTCTCCACAGTGCGGAGCTAGTACATCTCTTTGGAGGAGTAGGTAGCAGTGACTGTAACTTTCCGTTATTGGGACTAGTGGTTGGTCATGGTTGTACTATATGATTGGAACTTTCACTTCTTAATATAACAGAGCCAACACGTTTCATGCATATTTTTTTATTGTATTTCAATTAACTTGTTTACTCTAATGATATATGTATCTATTTTCTTACGCATGTATGTATAGAATGTTTCTGTATATGTATGTATGAATCTTACTAAAATGTTTTGTTGGTTTAACCATCACTTTGGATTGTCGGTTTTCCTTCCTTACATTTTGTGATGCATCTTTGCTCGTGTGTTCCCTTCTAAGTTGTGTGTTTACACAGGTTTTCAAGGGATGAACTCATTCCACCTTCTGTGTGTTAGAACCATTCATGCACCTTCCTTGGCTTGTTGCACGTGTCACACTCTTGCTACCAACAAGGACATCTTACTTTCCTTTGCACACAACCTCGATCAAGGTGATACCATATGACACACTGCTAGGAATCCTACACCAAACGATTTGAGGTCTAGTTGGGACTTCTTACTAGGTGGATCCCCTGACATGTTTACGGGTCCAGCGCCATCAACATGTGGTTGGTATGATCAATTTCTTCATGACCTCTATTAAAATGAGGTTCTTTTGGCTCTCCTTGTTGACAATGAACTGCAGTAGAGAACCCTTCACCCATATCTTTGAGTGGAAGAGATGAGTCCCCTCCTCTGGATCTTCGGGCTCAATATTCTAGACCTTGGTGGTGGCAATGATGGCATTGGGTTCCGTCTCAATAATTTATTATCCCTTTTCGTTCCCCTCGTTAGGTTTTGGCTCAGAATTAGAACATGTGTTGAAATCTGAAGCTTTCATCTCGGCCACCAATGAATGCTTGCTGTGACACTCACTTGTTTTGTGAGTGGGGCGCTTGTGGAACTCACACCACTTTCCCATGTCCTTCTTCATCTTCGTGGTGCCATTCTTTTCTTACAGATTCAATGGGTTGTCCTAGGTCACTCCACCTTGGCTCTATACTTTGCTCTGTGGTTTGGGAGTGTTCTTGACCTACTTTCGATTCATAGATCCAAAGTCACGCTTTTTTTGTTTTATTTTTTGTTCAATCTTGGAAACGTAT
Source organism: Pinus taeda (assembly GCA_000404065.3). Classification (NCBI taxonomy): domain Eukaryota; kingdom Viridiplantae; phylum Streptophyta; class Pinopsida; order Pinales; family Pinaceae; genus Pinus; species Pinus taeda. The sequence goes on from APFE030340201.1 coordinate 162,990, forward strand.
CGGTATGCTGCACCAAGTGAAGAGATGTCTAGGAACTTCATTTATTCCTGAATTTATTTGTGCAGATAGTAGCGATCCTTAAGAACCAAATGTCAATTAGAGTATTTGATACTCAACTTCATGTGTATAGTATGAAAAATATTTGTGAACTCATTTAAATCTTGGTCCCTTTGCTACTGTAGTGTGGTCCATTGTATGTACTTGTCCTCATAGATCCCCAAGCATGTAATATTTTTCCTTGATAGTGTTGTCGCTAAATCTTGCACCTACAACACAAGTGCAGCATGAGACAAGGAATCTCCCTGGAGACAACCTCTGGGTTGATTATAGACTAGTGCCTAGGAAATTTTAAATAGAGGAGCACTTGTAAGGTTATACGTGAGGGGTTTGCAGCACTCCAATTATCACGTAAGGAAAGATAATGAGGGGGCTTGGTTCATTCCTCCAAAGTTATGTTCCCAGTAGTATCACATAGAACAACAGACGTTGATTACTTCAAAGGGGATTACAACTTAATAGACTTTGTTGAGTAAATGAAAGAGGATTAGGAGAAATAATAACTCATCATATAGCTCCCAAAACATCTAGAATTCAATATTGAACACATAGAGCTGCAAGCAATGGGAAATTATACACTTGTTTGAGTTACAAGCGAAATTAACGAAATGGATAGAATATGGATGCTACGATTCTTATAGAGCAGTTTAAATATATACTTCATCCCTTCATACAGGAATTATGCATTAATAAATCAATACACATGGATCTTTAAGGAAGCATGAAATAATTTCTATTAGCTATTATAGCACACATGTAGAGAAGAATATGAACATAATGGAATTAATAGAAGGAAAAACATATTATAATGCTAAGAAGGTGGAATAACCACCATTTCTGTGATAGTTTGAAGATCTGACTGTGTAAAGTAATACAATCTAAGACGACAAAAATTCACTTACAGAGTTATGAGCCAAAATATGGTATCACAGAGTTCAGCCCTCACGGGTGAGAAATTCGGGAACCTCTGTATAATATTTCTTCCCCCTATCTATAAGCGGAGGGGGAGTTGGAATTATAGTTTACAAAATATCTGAGCTTGAACCCCAGCTATCATGCTACACTAACTGTCTCGGTCAGTCTAAGGCTTTGCTGCCCCAAAAATATTACAATCAGGATTGAATCCCTTCTTGGAAATAAACATAAATTAATCAACAGAAAAATAAAATGGAGAGATAATGGAGGAGTTGTCCCTCTGATATCCCTGTGAAAGCTTCAGATCAAGCCATGTCCCTACTATCATCATGCTTCTCTCTGCTGCTAAGGTGGTTCATTGCTGCCTGGGTGGTTTCTGTCCATTCTGCATTAACTACTTGAGTGAGTTTTTCAGTGGAGAAGTGGAATGTGAAAGTCATGTGCCCAAGCGGTCATTTTCTGCATGACGAAGTAGAGCATCATGTCCTACCATTTAGACTTCCTGAATCCTCCCCATACTGATCTGCAGTTGTGCCATGCCTTATTTAATATCACCGTTTCCGACCCATCTACCCATTTAATCTCTACAACAGTGCTATCAGTGCGCCATGGTTGCGAGTCATTTAATCATTTAAAATTGACGAACATGTGGGCACTTTTGATTTTCTCTTAGGCTCCTTTTATTACAACCCCCTCTATAGTTTTTCACATGTGACTGAGAGCTGGAACCAAAGGCCCATGTGTTTTGGTGCTAAATCTCTCAACGACTATGCAAGGGGGCATTTTTCTTTATTATCGCAAATCCCGCATATCGACGCTTCAACTCTATTTTACCCTACTCTATGTTTTTTTCCTTGGTGTGGGCTGATAGTCCAAATGTGAGGTCCCTATAGACCCTGCCATAATATTTTATTACATCCCGGGGGGAATGCCTGCATATCACAATTTCCTGCTCTATGATTTTTCTTTGGAGCAGGCTGACAATTTGGACGCAAGGTCCTTATAGACCCTGCCCTAGTCATTTATCGCATCCAGGGGAGGAGTCCTGCATATCATAATCACCTGCTAGAGGAGAAGGCCCCTTACCATTTTATTTGGAGTGGGTCGACGGTCCAGACGTGAGGTCCTTATAGACCTTGCCATAATACTTTATCGTGTCTGGAAGGGAAATCCTGCATATAGAAATCACTCAGTACCAATGTATTAAGCTTTTTCCCCATAGCCACTGCGGTTGCCATTCCATGGAGTGATGTCATCACTGCCACATATCACCCTATGAGTGGTGACACGTGGAACCCAAAAATGTCCCCATGTCACCCCTGAAAACACTGAAACTGGGTGACATGTGTCCTCTGCCACGTCATCAACCGTACACTCCACGTCATTGCTGACTTTAGATGCCATGTCATCTCTAGGGATCATGTTTGGAACCGCCACATGGTCCCATGGAGGAGAGATAAAAAGGCCTGCCTGGCCCTGCTTTGCAGGCATTTCCTTTGTTAGCGAATTTCGGTCCTCCCCAACGATTTTGCATTAAATTGCAATATCCTCCCCCGCACTGTCTTTTAGATTTGGAAATCACTAATAATCCTATCTTGCGAGGTCGCGAGGCTGCTGAGATGCAGGACTACAGGGTTGCCAGGATTCAGGAACCTGCCACGTGGAGGAGAGAGAAGGGGGGCCACCCACGCCTCTTTTGTCTGCCTTTCCTGTGTTAAACATTTTCAACCCTCCCCCAGCAAGTTCTCATTATACCATAGAGTCGGCCCCCACAAGGTATGTTAGGTCTGGAACCCGTCGATCAGTTAATGTTGCAGGATGTGGGATGGCGGGAGTGTGGGATTGCACCACGTGGAGGAGAGATAAAGGGGGGCCGCCTGCCCCTGTTTTTTCATGCTTTCCTTTGTAAAATTTTTCTAACCTTTCCTCGATGGTGTGACAATATATAGAAAATCAGTCCCCTCACATGTTTTGGAGCATGTCGTAACTCATGGACTACTAGATCTGCGAGATGTGGGATGCGAAATCAGTGTTTGGGACTGTGATATGCCGTTATGTGATAAAAAGTTTGCCTGGACCCTCCGACTAATGATATGTGATATCAACGATTGGAAATCACTGCTTTTCATTGAGTCATTGTTCCTCACTCACTAGCAAGCCTGATTTACAATTGCGATAAGCTTCTCGGGTCCCAATTGTGATTTACCTCCACACTTAGCCATATTCATTGTTTTCTGATTTTTCAAAGGAATTCTTCAATACGGTCTAACTTTTTATCCAAGAACCCTTTTTTGGACTTCTATATACCCTCGAAAATATTTTTCCTAGCACTACGCAATGGAGAGGGACTGATAGCTTATGTGGATGAAACATTGGCATCAAAATTCACTAATTTTGGCTTTTGAAGCAACTGATGACCTGTGAAGAAGTGAGTGACAACATTGGCTCCTATTGGGGATAATGCCTTGCTTGCAAGGTGCTGAGAACCTGCAGACCAACCTCCTTCACAATTGAGCACGGAGGCAGTAATAAATGAATCTTTGTAATCAACAAAATGTCCATGGGACTTTCCTCCTCAATCTAGAATGCATACATAAAAAATTGAACAACTGAAAGGTAAATGCTCAACTGGTGAGCTTATTTAGGTACAATCCTACTTATGCATAGTACTTAATTTAGCTAAGTATTTTCAACTCTCCAATAGAACCAGGCTAGCATAAGAGTGGTAGACCACATGCCTTCATACTGTTGAAAAGGAAAAATTAAAACAAGCATGCAACATGAAAAATCTTCAAACAAGGAACCTAATACATGTTCTTGAAATAACCTATGTTGTTGACTTAAGAATAGGCTCATGTACGTAGCCACAGGGTCATGGAATAGACAAGGAATGTTTGTAGCAAACTCTTCTTCACATGCAGTCTGCTAACCGATGTCTTCTTGGTCATGACAACAACAAACATTATCTAGCTCTTCTGATTTGGCCTTTTCAAGAAAAGCCTGCTGCTGGGAGATTTTTCTCCACTTGCTGGCAAACAACTCCTTCTGAATTTCCATGACCATATCTTCCTCCTCTGAATAATTTGAATCCCACATTGGAGGAGGGTCTTGGTCTTGTTCTCCATGTGAAGGGTGTGCGTTGTGAATTGGAGCCTCTTTGCTAACCTCTTGATTGGCCTCCTCTTCTTGCGCAACTTGCCCTTACTGGAAGCCTTGTGGCTTTGCATCACTCGACTCTCCAGCTGAGTTGTATTCATCACAGGAAGGAGAAGCAACTAGTTTGGTAAAATCAGAACCCTGAGGGTTTGTTCGCAGCTCAATGATATATCCTTCTTCACTTTCTCACTCATTGGGTGATGCTTCCTGATGCAAGTATATGTTTTCTTGGAGTGGAGCTTTGCAAACATCTTCAGCAAGGTCTTCAACCTCAGGAATGTCTTCATCATTAAGAAGTGTGAAACAATCTTCAAATAAATAATTTGATGGATAAAATATTTTGAAATATTGATAGAATGCTATATGACAAATTCTTAGGAAAGATATACCACCATGAGGTATCATTCCATACCAAACTCTAGCATACCCCTATAAAGACAATTTGAACAAATTCATTTGTACATCTTCAAGAAGAATACCCTGTTGCTCCATGCATTCATGATAGTCTTTGAGATGTTGGTCAGGTCTTCTCTCTGAGTTCCCACTGAATTTAAGAAAATAGGTATTCCACACATGATATGAAGGAACATGGTTAGGATATCCAGAAATAAAAGAGAAATCCAGTGGGGCAAATTGGTTGGTCAGGAATGCAGGAAGGGCCATCTTGAAAACCTCTCTATATGATTGATTTTATCTTCAAAGGTAGGGAGAGTTTTGGGTTCTTGTAGCATCACATAAAGTATGAGGCTACTTAAAAGCCAAGATGATCAAAATAGAGATATGGACAGTGGAGTCGCCAAGATGTTTACCATAAAATTTCACAGTGGAGTTGCCAAGGTGATAGATCTTCAACCCACACTTCCCTAGCTCACCTAATAGGGGAATTGTAAAACTTCGTCATACCCAGGGAAAAATATTCTAATCCGTTCCCCAACAATGATGCCAGAAATATGTTGTCACTAAATCTTGCACCTGTAGCATAAGTGCAACAACAGACATGGAAGCTCCCTAGAGATAGCCTCTGGGTTGATTCTAGACTAGTCCCTAGGAAATCTTAAATAGAGTAGTGCTTGTAAGGTTAAACATGAGGGGTTTGCAACACTCCAATTTTCACGCAATGAAAGATAATGAGGGGGCTTGGTTCATTCCTCCAAAGGTATGAGTTATGGATTTTATGTAATCCCTCCCACACACAGTCCCATTAGTATCACATAGAACAGTGGAGGCCGATTACTTCAAAGGGGATTACAACTTAATAGGCTTTGTTGAGTAAATGAAAGAGGATTAGGAGAAAGCATAAATCATCATATAGAGCCCAAAACATCCATAATTCTATATTGAACACATAGAATTGCAAGTAATGGAAAATTCTACACTTATTTGAGTGACAAGCAAAATTAACAGACTAGAGAGAAGGTGGGTGCTATGATTCTTATATAGTAGTTTAAAGATATACTTCAGCCCTTTATATAGGGATTATGCATTAGTAAATCAATACACATGGATCTGTAAGGAAGCATGAAATAGTTTCTAGTAGATATTGTAGCACACATGTAGAGAAGAATATAAACATAATAAAATTAATAGAAGGAAAAACATATTGTAATGCTAAGAAGGAGGAATCACCACCATTTCTATGATAGTCTGAAGATATGCCTGTGTAAAGTAATACAATATAAGACAACTATCATTCACTTATAGAGCTATGAGCCAAAATATGGTATCACAGAGTTCAACCTTCACAGGTGATAAATTCTGGAACCTCCATATAATATTTCTTCCCCCTTTTTGTAAGAGGAGGGGGAGCTAGAATTACGGTTTACAAAATGTTTGAGCCCGAGCCCAAGCTGTCATGCTAGACTAGCTATCTCAGTCAATCATTTTTTGCATGACAGAGTAGAGTACCATGTCGTGCCATTAAGACTTCTTGAATCCTCCCCATATTGATCTGCAGTTGTGACATGCCTTATTTAGTATCACCGTTGCCAACCCATCTACCCATTTAATCTCTACAACAACGCTATGAGTGAACCAAAATTGTTGGTCATTTAATCATTTAAAACCGACAAAAAGGCGGGCACTTTTGATTTTCTCTTAGGATCCTTTTATTACAGCCCCCTCTATAGTTTTTTACATTTGATTGGAAGCTAGAACCAAGGGCCCATGTTTCTTGGCGCTAAATCTCTCAATGGCTATATGGGGGGGGATTTTCCTTTATTATTACAAATTCCTCATATTGACACTTCAACTTTGTTTTACCTATATCTATGATTTTTCCTTTGTGCGGGCCAATAGTTCAGATGCGAGGTCCCTATAGACCCTGCCATAATATTTTATCGCATCCAAGGGGGCAATGTTGGCATATCGCAATTGTTTGCTGGAGGAGAAGACCCCTTACCCTTTTCTTTGGAGCAGGCCGACAGTCTGAACACAAGGTATTTATAGACCCTACCCTGGTCATTTATCGCATCTAAGGGAGGAGTTTTGCATATCGCAATCACCTGCTCGAGGAGAAGTCCCCTTACCCTTTTCTTTGGAGTGGCTCAACGGTTCGGACACGAGGTCCTTATAGACCCTACCATAATACTTTATCGCATTTAGAAGGGAAGTCCTACATATTGTAATTGCTTAATACCAATGTATTAATATTTTTCCCCTTAGCCACTGCGGTTTCTGGTCCGCGAGGTGACATCATCACTGCCATGTGTCACCTTGTGAGTGGGGACAAGTGGCACCTGAAAATGTCCACGTCTCCCCTAAAAACACTGAAACTAGGTGACATGTGTCCTTTCTCACGTCATCAACTATACGTGCCACATCATTGCTGACGTTAGCTGCCATGTCAGCTTGGTGGATCAAGTTTGAAACCACTAGGTGGTCCCTTGGAGGAGAGAGAAAAAGGCCTGCCCGACCCTGTTTTGTAGGCATTTCCTTTGTTAGCGAATCTTGATACTCTATATAGGTTTTACATTAAATCGAAATATCGACCCCTGCACGGTCTTTCAGATTTGGAACCCACTGATACTCCTATCCTGTAGGGTCGTCGAATGTAGGAACCTGCCATGTGGAGGAGAGAGAAGTGGGGACCACCCTCTCTTGTTTTTTCTGCCTTTCCTATGTAAAACATTTTCATCCCTTCCCCGAAAATTTCTCATTATACTGCAGAATTGGCCCCCGTAGGTTTGTTAGTTCTAGAACCTTCCGATCAGATGATGTTGTGGGATGCTGGATGGCGGGAGTGTGGGATCACGAGGTACCAAGCAGATCTTGACCTCTTTTTGGGGAAATTAGTTAATGATTGGGGGAGATGGAGAAAGGAAGTTAGTGATGCCTATTTTTAAGCTTCTCGCATAGAACTGCCTGGTGATTGTGTCCTGAGTAACGATGACACCTGAAAACCTGGAACTGATCAGCAATCAAGATTCAGCAACCTCAAAACTACCTACCCAGCCTACTTACGTAACATTTTTTCTTCTTTTGGTTTGGGTGCACCTAGACTTGCAAACCCATCATTTCAATTTTTCTTTTTCATGCTTTCCTATCTACAGACTACCCTTATTTCATCCGAGGGCCCAGATTAAGCTGTTGGGCTCCTTTGATTCTCTACCTATCTAAGAATCTACCAAGATTAAGCTGTTTGGACAGATTTCATTCTCTATATTCTAAAACAGGAAATTTAAACCTAGGGAGACCAAGATTAAGCTGTTGGACCTCCCTTTAACTGAAAATTGGCACACCGGAATAACTTCTCAAAATTTGGAAGGCAGTTAAAATGAACTCTGAGTAGCCTTCTTCGCTTGGAGACTGTTAAGCAAATATGGAGCATTACAGCATGCAAAGTATGACATATTTGGCCTGTAAAAATGTCAATCATGAAATATGAGTAACCTGCTGCAGCAGGAGGCTAACACGGACCTTAAAAGCAGCTCCTTTTCCATTTGGTGTGGTGGCTCCGACGGGATATAATGGGACCAGTTTCTCAATGATTTATAAATGGGATGGATAAGTGATCGATTTTCTAATATCTAATGGGACTGATGGATGATTTATTCTAAAATGCAACAATATAAATAACTAATCTATCCCGGGAAGTCTTTCTCTTAGTGCAATTTTAGATGATTCTTATTGACAAGTAGGCATATAGATGACTCTACTTATAAACAAAAATATTTATTGATATGATAATTACTTTGTTCAAGTAGTTGAACAAAGTAATAATTAAAACATTATAACACTAATCTTTATATATCATTGACATACATAAGTATAAAAAATAACTACTCTTAAATGTTCAATAGTGATAAGTCAAAGAATTGTTGTGAAAACATATACATATATCAATAATAGCGAAATAAATAAATGTTGGTTCACATAAAAGCATGAAACAAAAACATAGATAGTAGTACCATATGTATTTGAGTCTCCTCCAATATGAATTGCATTCAAATCCCGCCTTTCAACTTGGAAATACTTTTATAAGAAGCAATAGTGCATATCACATAAAAGTATTCTTCATTAAAACTCAGAATTCAGGTCCAGTTTTTATAAAAATAAATATATCAGAAGTATAGTAGTGCAACTTCCGATCCAAGTCTTAATACAAAAATTTGAGGACCCTTTCTAAAAACGTGAAAGGGTCTATAAATACTATTTAAACTAACAAACTATGAAATAAATATGCTATGCGCTGGTATAACCAAATCACAAAAAATGTGAAAATCTTCTCAAAATAGGCATGCTGCAGTCGATCAGAATGGTTCATTGTATTTGTTGATCATCTTGTGACTTGAGCTGACAAATGGCGAGCATTGGTTGAAGTTTTGGTGGATGACTCATGTTTGAGTGTAACTAATCAGTGTATGTGGCATCAGTAAGTTCGGGAATCATATGGTCGATTGCATCGGTGAGACATTTCATCGTTGTCTACTAACTATATGGTTTAACAAGGAAAAACCAAAAGGTTTCCCATGTTAAATTTTGAATACCTGTGATCAATCTTTCCCTTTGCTCCAACTCTTGTTTCCATGTCTGTTCTAATGCTTTTACTGATGGAAGTTTCTCTAGAGAACACTCTGTAATTAAATTTAATAAATAAAAAGTATCATTAATCAATTTAAACAGATTGTTTGTTGCTGATCTACATCTTGATGTCGCTCTTTTTGTCTTCATTAGTTGAGATTGCCATTCAATGAATAGGATTTCTTTATGTGATTCCAGAATTTGTGGTAGATTAGCAGCTTTTACTTCTTTGGTTTCTTGCCAAGAGAGAAAATTTGTTAATCTTTCATCTAATTTTTCCAAATTTAGTCTCGTATCAACTAATTTATCAACCATAGATGATGAAATTTCACACAAAGAAAGAACGAGTGAGATATTATGACATAATAGCTCAACTGATTAGACAACGCCTTGGTAATTTGTAGAGCCTCCGACTGAATTATCCCACTTGGGGATATTCTTTGAATATTTCTATTTGCAGTGATAGTTGAGTGTTTTTTTCTTCCTTTGATTTACTCAATTGTTCACTTAATGATCGCAACTTGCTCAATGCTTGGGATAATTCATGTTGCTTATGAATTGCATATTGATCAATATTTTGTTTTTCTTTGAGCAATTTTTCATTTAATTGGTCATTTGACTGCTTCTAGACTGCTAACTATTGTTCCAACTACTCTATCTTCTGTTGCTTCTATTGTACCTGTGTTTCCAGCAAAATGATTTCTTGGTCTTTTTCTTTGAGCAAGTTACTAACCTCCAATGTTTTGTCCATTGTAGCCGCTATGTATGCTCCAGCATACTGAGAAAGTTTAGTGAGATCTTCAAAAGGATTCACTTCTTCTCTCCATACCACGTTTGTTATCTCCATTTGTGAAGTCAAAAGAGGAGATTGATCAACTTTCATCTTTTTCCTTTGTCTTTTGATTACAACCCTATGCTTAGGGCTATAGAAGACATCCAATGGTGGTATTTCTTCTACATGTAAAATAATTTTACCGGAGGGATTTTCGGGAATTATTTCTACACCCTTGTGAATTATGAGTGGGCCGCTAGTTCCTTCAGTCGGAACTATATTAATTATTGGTTTCTGACCAATTGTCACCTCAGGTGTGTTGAATCCTTGTAGGCTCTCAGTATTTATAATGATGGAATCAAATTGTTGCCATTCTTTGATCAGTTTAGGATCAACATAAATGCTTGAATCAATGAATTCACTACTTTTTCCTTGTCCCTACTCCTGCTCGGGAAATTTTTCTTTTCCGGGAATCTTCTCCACTATAAGAGTCTTGTCGACAGCTTTTTGTTCGCTTTGACCCTGTGGCTGAACTGTAGGGGCTGTAGCTAATAGGTCTAAAGGCAGAGTTTGCAACCTCTGGGCTCTGAGCCTATTGAATGTTTCTAACCCCTCTTCTCGATACCTGATCCTAGCCAATCCTTTAACCTGAAAAAATGTTTCAGCTAAAGCAAATAAATCATCAAAGTCATCTGCTTCATGATCGAATTTGGAAAGTTTAGCTTAAATGGTAACGTTATGGGAAACCTTCTTTTAGGCCCCTATACTACTAGTGTAACCCCTTATTGTTATTATTACAACCCACATATTATATTGATATACCCATGTAGTGCCAATATTGTTACTATTGTGCCCCATAGAAGCCCACAATTGTTATTATTGTGTCGTTACATTATTATTGTTATGTCGGCTCTGATTATGTTATGACCCCTTAGACTCCTATATATAGAAAGGAGGTCTTCTCATTTGTATCATCCAAGAATTGTTCATTTATGTAATGTAAAGGAGGTTGCCCCCTCGAAGAGGCTGAATTCTAAGGCATTGATCTATCTTTTCTATCTTATTGTGAGTTGGTTTCATAACATTTGGTATCAGAGCTATGGATTCTAGGGTTTCGCTGCTCCAAATAGGTCATCGTGCCATTTTCTTTTTTGCGAAGTTTCAAAAGTTGAAAAAAAACCCATTTGAGAACACATCGTGCTAAATCGCAGGTCCGAATTTTAGAGATTTGTGCGCTATATTTGCGGAGATATGATTTGAGGAAGTTGGTCTTTTTGCAGACTCCTGAATTACATTCCAAACAGGTGGCCTGGGGAAAATCGTCATAACTTTTTCTCTGAGCATTGGATTGAAATTTCGTCAGAAGGTGCAGAAAGAGGACGGACTATAGTTTCTTCTATATATTTTTTTAGAGTTGAAGGTCAAAACAGTGACTCGTGGCACGTCATACAAGTTCGCTCTACTGAACTAGTCTATAATCAAGTCACTATGGGAGATTTTTCATAACACTTCCTTGGAGAATCCAATCTGGATCAGATTGGTGGCATTGGAAAGAGGACACAGAGGGCTACTATAGGTCGCAATTTCAGAATGGGAATACTCTTCAAGGATGAGGATGTGGAAGCATTGTTTTGTGCTATTTCTATTATCCAACCAGATTGGATAAATGAAGCAAGGGATGAATGGAAGAAGGACGAAGAAGTATGGCCACTTATTCAAAAGTTCAAAATATCCCAATTCAAACAATTTGCCAGGAAATTGAAGAGGAAGGAAATTCATATTGAACTGGGAGCATAACAGAACACGAACTCGACAGCTACGAAATCGATCAATTTCGAGTATCTCTCAAGTGAAGAACTTCCCGCTAAAGATTCCACATGAGACAAGAATTTTACAGAGCATCAAGAACTACTCAAGCGTTGAGACAACACTTTTTGTGGAAGAGGGGCTGTTGGCCCCTATATATAGTGTAACCCCTTATTGTTATTAGTTAATCCCACATTATATGTATACCCATGTAGTGCCAATATTTACATTGTACCCAAGAAGCCACAGTTGTATTTCCCTTAATTATTTTGTTATGTCAGCTCTGATTATGTTATGACCCCTAGCTCCTATATTTAGAAAGGAGGTCTTTTCATTTGTATCATCCAAGAATTGTTCATTTATGTAATGTAAAGGAGGTTTCCCCCTCGAAGAGGCTGAATTCTAAGGCGTTGATCTATCTTTTCTATCTTTTTGTGAGCTGGTTTCATAACACCTTCCTTGGATTATATTGCCTATTCGGAATGGTGGCAAGATTCAACATCTGAATCTTCTCTGCTTCTTTCTCTGCATGCTTGTAATCATGTAAGGTAAAAATACCACATCATAGGAGGAATATAGGCCACATATGTTTCTTAGAATCTTTAAGGATTCTGGATGTTCCTTCAACTGTTATCTGATTTGCCAATTCCCGTGCTAACAATTTATTAGGAACATATAGAGGGAGAACATGGGGTTTAGTGAGACTGCCAAAAAGCCTCACATAGGTAAATTTCTCCTCTCTGAACTAGCTACCTACTGTGGTCAGGTCAATTGCTGCTTCCTGAGATATCCTGAGAGCAGGCTTATTGAAAATAGAATAATATACAGGTAAAACAAAACCATTGCAAATTCTTTACAGGTGATTTTTATAGTGTGCCTTCCACAATTGTTTGTGATAAATATGAATAGGATTCGTATCTTGGGAAGTCCACTTCCATTCGAGTACCGGGTATTTAGAATTAAAACAAATAATATCCAGAATATATGCACTGTAGTAGAAAGGAGGAATGATCTGGGAATTTGTATATGCTTTCCTTTTGTACTGTAATATCTCAGTGGCTAATTTATTGATAAAATATTTGCCAAATCCATAACATAACCATTAATCACAACTTCCATTAATGGGACCATATCTATAGTAAATTTTGCAGAATCATGTTGTCCCCATAGTCTACACATCATACCTCCAGCGTAGCAATAAGGAGAAGCTAATGAGTCAACAAAATATTTACCTGATGAATCGTGCTTATGTTTCTCCAGGAAATGCCTCCAGTGCTTGATCGAGTCTGACTCCAAGTCGTTTTCCTGTGTAAATGCTTCCAAGAATGCCTTGTTATAGCGCTTCTCGGGTGGAGGTAGATGATACATTTGCCTGAGATCTTCAGGTTTGAATGAGCCGAATATCCTTCCATCAACCATGGAAAATGTTCTATCTGAAGTTGGGATTTATCCAACAACCCATCTAACCACATTAGTGTACGGAAAAAATTTGGCCCACACTGCTATCTTGTGAAGGTATGAACAAGCCAATTCTTTGAGAGTTCCCTCTGACTTGTTGGTTGAATCGATTGTGACTTCCTCTTCTAATTCTTCGGGCTCCTCTGCTTCTATCAAATTATAAATGCTTTCCCAGCTAGCATTTCCCAAACCGAGACATGTTGTATCTGATATTAATCCATTCTTGCTTGGACCTGGTTCTTTGGCTACAAGAGTTGCTTTGGCATTCTTATATTTCTTCCCCATCTTCTCTGGATTCATGGGTTCAAAGAAACTCTGCACAGACAATTACAAACCGTAACACAGAGATATTGCCGCTGAAAGCCAATATGAAAGTGAACAAAATTATGGTGATTGACATATGATAAATCATATGCAGTTAAGAATTACCACGAATGAAATCTTTTAAAGATTTACTCTTAACTGTAAAATTTAATAGCCATTCAAACCACCAATCGTGGTGAATAAATACCATAAATACCCATCTCGTCGATCATATATCAAATGATTATCTCAAGCGTGTCTTTGGGTTTCCTCGACAATCGAGAGTTTCAAAGGGAGAGGCTTTATCACTTGCAATGAATATCTCCAATTGCCGAAAAGTGGTATTATAATAAAGCGGAGTACTATGCATGCAAATCATTTTAGCGTATGTTTTCCTCTTCAGATGCGCGCCCAATTGATTGATCGCAATCGGGGTTTGGCTTGCGTTTTTATCCCTTTGTAATATGATATCTCCGATTGTCGATTGTGATTTCCTTCATCGTATCGGAGGATTTGATGAGACCTTGTTTGTGTGTGTTCCTTTGTCATTGCGATATGCGATCTCTGATCGCTTTATCGCAATGTAAAATGGTTTATAATATTTTTAAAGGAACATTTTTTTCTTATCAAAAAGGCTTTATAAATGAATCATTTACATCGGGCCTTTTGATAAAGATTTTTCTTGTAATGTTGTCAATACCAGTTTATTTATCAACTCACAAATCTAACTAAGTTTATTTAAAAAGGGACTCATTTCTTATTAAAAATTTTGTGTTAAAGTTTAATAGAAATGGGGAATTGTTGTACATCACAACAATTGGTGATTCACTAGAAAAAATAGTTATCTCTGAGAAAGTAATGTAATATTTTAACCTTCTTAATCTAAAAACCTTTGTGGATATAGAAAATCTAATATAACTAGGTAATCATAAATTCTGAATATAATGAAAAACTATTTTTGCTATCTCTTTCTCATCTCAAAATTAAATACATTCTAAGTTTAAGTAAACCTTAATTGGTTGATAATGATAAAACAAGATACTTCTCCGACTTAGCTTGTATAATGACTCCTTTGTCACAAGTAGAGCCACTGCTGCCAGCAAACGTTCATAGTCTCGACAGGGTTACCTTTTAACCATTTGATCATTCATTGTTCCATCCATTTTAGAGTATAATTTAAAAGAATGACTCCAAAAGATATGTTTCCACACTTTTTGTATTGCATTTTCTTTTTTCCTTATTTCTTTATTTTGTAAAATAAAAATCCATTGTCCTGGTTTGGTGGCTAGTTGTTGACAATGCCATTCATTGGTTGTAATTTAACTGAACAAGTTGGCTCGTGATGAGACCCCTTGTCTTATAATTATAAGCCATTACCCTATTTTGGTATGCAGTGTTCGTAATGTCAGTTGAACTAGTCCCCTATGAGTATGCTAAGCAGGCTCGTGATGAGACCTTTTATCTTTTATATCAAATATATTTTAGAATTACACTCTGAAAAATCATAAACTTTGATGGATAGGATGAATAATTTTCTCCTTAAGAGAACATGGATGACAGTTTTGAGAGTTGAAAATGCTAAGATTGGATCAGTCTTTGCTTTCTATTGATAACCTTTTTTAGGCTTCTAAAACTTAGAAGGATTTACAGTATTTTCAAGTTTAGAGAAGATTTCACAAAAATAAAAAGGGTTTTTAGAGTTTAATTATACCTAATTTCCTAGAACTTTTTCCTTTTCCTTCAAGGCTTCCATGTATCAAAAGTAAATATTAAGACTATTTTCTTTTAAGTAACCTTTTCAAAATAGTAAATACCAATAGAAAGCTATTTACAACTTTATTTTCTAAGAAAATAAACTAATTGTTCATACAAATATAGCTGAAAATTGAATATTTAGAAAGTGAGAAGGGGTTACCTCCTCAATTGAAGAATTTTTTCAAAATAAGCGCATTGACAGGAAAAGAATCTCTCTTTCCTGATCAATCTTGCAATATGAATGTTGATGGGCCCATCTTCTCACTGATTTGAAATGGTTCGAGCCACATTTTCTGAAATTTAGTGTGTTTTCCTTTATCCTCGTGGGCTTTGTCCCATTTCAAAACAAGATCACCAACTTGTAAATGTTTTGAGCCGGTTGAATTTGTATCAAAAGAAGACTTAATAATTTTTTGATGCTTCGCATGTGTAATTCGGGCTTTCTCCCTTTCTTCCTCTAGTTTCAGGATCTGATTATGTCTCAATTGAATAGAAGATGAGGGATTTTCTTCAATAAACTGCACTAAGGCTAGTGATGGAAGTACTAAGTTTGCTGGTATGACAGTGTCCTTTCCATACAGTAGATTAAATGGAGAAGTGCCTATTGAGGCCTTTTGTGTTATACAGTTTGCCCATAATGCAAATATCAAAGACTTATGCGAATTCTTATGATTCTGATCAATAGTTCTCTTAATGATTTTGATAAGATTTTTCTTGGTCGATTCTGCTAAACCATTACCCTGAGGTTAGTAGTTTACAGAATATTTCAATTTGAATCCTTGTTTAATAGAAAATTCAAGTATGGAATTACCGGAGAAATAAGATGCATTATCAAAAATAAGAGCGTTTGGGACACCAAACCTGGTAATGATGAACTGATCTATGAATTCAATGATTGCCTCAGAGTTTGTTGTCTTCAAAGGAATTTCTTCTACCCAATTAGTAAAGTAATCTGTAGCTGTAAGGATATACCTATGCTGTTTGGATGAATGTGGAATAATTTCTCCAATGATATCCAATCCCCATTGTTCAAAGGGTTGTTCAATGTTGACTGGTTGCAAAGGAAAAGCTGGCTTCTTTTGTCTTCCACTGGTAGTTTGACATGTTCTGCATTTCCTTACATATTCATGAGTGTCTTTAAATAAGGTGGGCCAATAATACCCAGCATGAATAACTTTGTGGGTTGTTGTATCAGCTCCAAAATGTCCTCCTGCTGGACCATCATGTAATTCCTATAAGACCTTTTGCGCTTCAGGTTTTTCTATACATTTTAACAAAATCGAATCATAATTCCGTCTAAATAACACATCATCAAAAATCATGAAGTTTTTTGCTTTCACTCTTATGGCACGTTTATTTTTATAGGAAAGATTAGAAGGAGCATATCCATTTTTCAAATAGAATATCAAATCTGCATATTGGGATTCAGGATCAATGGTACTTATCTCATTGATTTCTTCAATATTGTTTGTACCTTCATGTTCCTAAATATTAGAAGCTTCTACTAACAACCTGAAAAAACCTTGTCCTTTGATAATCTTTGCTGGTCTAATGTCCTAATCATACTCTTATAATGTCGTGACCCAGTTCGCCATTTTTTCTCCCAATTCCCTTTGAACTAGTAACTGTCTTACTGCTGAAATGGGACTATAACTTTTGTATGAGCCTTTAAGAGAAAGGACCTAAAGTGTTTAATGGCTTTGTATACAGCAAAGGCTTGCTTTTCAACTCCAGAATAATTAAGTTCAACACCTTAAAGATTTGAACTATAAAATGAAATTGGCACTTCCAAGTTTTGATCATTGATTTGTGTCAGCATTGCTACGTAAGATGAATCAGATGCAAGAGTATATAAAATGAAATGATTTGAAAAATCAAGAGTGTTTAATGTGGGAGCATTTATGATTGCTTTTTGATTGAATCAAAAGCCTCCCTTTCTATATGCCCCCATTTAAACACTGTGTTTTTCTTGATCATGGTTTGTAATGGTAAAACTATCTGTGAAAAATCTGGAACAAATCTTTTTACAAAATTAATTTGACCTAAAAATGATTGTATTGTTTTTCATTATGTGGAAATGGAATATCAGAAATCTCTTTGATTCTATCGGGATCAATATAAATACTATCTTTTGAAGTAATGAACCCCAAGAGTTTACCTTGGTCAAGAGCAAAAAATGACTTCTTAGGATTGAGTGAAATTCCATACCTTTTACAGCGTTCAAAGATTTGTTTCAAATCATGTAAATGATTTGATCTTTTCTTAGAGAAAACAGTAATATCATCCAAATAGACAACTACTAATTTATTGATTAGACCTTTGAATGCTATGTCCATTGCTCGTTGGAATGTAGCTCCAGCATTAATTAATTCGAAAGACATTTTTTGATAGGCATAAATTCCCCACTTAGTTCTGAAAGTAGTCTTAAGTCTATCATCAAGGTGCACCAAAATTTGGTTATACCCTGAAAAACCATCTAAGAAAGACATTAATTTAGAACTAGCTACTGAATGGAGAGTTTGCTCCATTGTTGGTAGAGGGAAGTTATCCTTTTGACTCACTTTATTAAAATTTCTGAAATCAATACAAATTCTAATGTCACCATTTTTCTTTCTTACTGGCACCATGTTGGACACCCAATTTGAATGTCTAACAGGAAAAATGATCTTAGCTTTCAAGAGTTTGTTTAACTCGGCTTTTATTTGACTTTCGAGGTTGGGATGATTTTTTCTTAATTTCTGTTATGTTGGTTTTTCTTCAGATATCATTGGAATTGTATGTTGCATGATAGAAGTATCATATGTTTTCAAATCATCATAATTCCAAGCGAAGACACTTTTATATCTATTCAATAATTTGATAAATGCAATTCTTTCTTTTGAAGTAAGTCCTAATCCCAAATTGATGTTTTATGGCTTGTCCTCTGTACCAAGGTTTATTAATTCAAATCTCAAAGTAGAACTTTGGAGCTTTGAATTAGTAACCTGTTTAAACCTATCTTTGATGTCATAAAGGTCTTCAAGTTTGACCACTAGTTTAGGTATTGAATTTTCTTCAAGTTTTTCCTTCATTTGAAGATCATGCTCACTTTCATCAATAATTTGATCATCATAGGACATATCAGAAGTTAATAAATTTAAAATGTCATCATCATGATTGAACACTCACCAGTTAGTGACATTATCAGGAATTGATGGTCTGAAAATTAACTCTACTGAAAATCTATCAAGACTGTAATCTTCAGATGGAAGGAGCTTAGAAGCAACATTAGCTAGTAAATCTACTGCTACATTCTGAGATCTAGGAATGGGAGAAATATTAAATTCTAGAAAATGAGATACAAGGTCTTGTACCAAGGATTGATAATGTTTAAGGTGACTAGAAAGACAATGCATAGTATTTCTGACTTGTTTTATAACAATTTCAGAGTCACCAAACACTTTCAAATATTGTACCTTAATACCAATTGCTTTATAAAGTCCTTGAATCAAGGCTTCGTATTCAGCAGTATTATTTGAACACTCAAATTCTAATCTACATGATAGCATGGTCTTTTCTCCCTCGGTACTAACTAAAATACATCCTACTCTTGCACCTTCATTAGATTTAGACCCATCAAAATATAATGACCAAAATAAAGGTTTATCTACAGTTTTATTTACAATTTCTTCAGCAATTTTAACACACGTTGATGTATTTGTTCGAGAAAAATTTTCAATTTGAGATGTGAAATTATTAACTAAGAAAGGTGATGATTGAGCAGTAAAATTACCAAAGAATGATTCAGATGATTAGTTACCAAGAATGTTATTGTTGAATGCTATAGGCCGGTTTTCTTGTTCAAACTCTATTACAGTATGAGTCATATGCTTCTCCTGATCAATCTTAATTTGATTTGGATTTCCTTTATAGGGCAGCCACATGTGAGACCAATTGGTAGAAATGTAACCATGAAGTTTCTCAGACCAGTCTCTACTTAAAATCAAACCATAGAACTCAAGAATATCAGCAATTAATATGTCAATTCTCTGAACCACTCTTGGATCAGCTGATAACCAAATGGTAACTGAGTTGATTTATCCTAATACTTGGACCTTAGTTCTATCTAACTGGACAATATGAATTGCAGACTTTTGGGGTTCAATATTCAGTTTAGAACAAACTGAGGTCGGCATTATATTCGATGAAGCCCCTGAGTCTATCAAGCAATTGTGCATATTTCTATTATAAATCTCGTAGGTCAAGAGAAAAGGAGGAGTATGGGAATTTGATCTATCTCCGATTAGAACGGCATCAGTAGCTTCTACTCTACCAGGTGGTGGTTTACCTATCTCATTAGCAGCTTTGGACAATACAGCATTTGGAAGCGGAGAAGAAGGTATTGCATCTAATTCCTTGAGCAGCAATTTTTGTTGATGTTTGAGTTTACTAAGCTCAAACATGGTGATATTTTCTTTCTTTTTCTTCATGTCTTCAATGATGTTGTAATCCATAGAGTCTGCAACTACTAATGTTTTAGATGCTGAAGGTGAATTGGAAGTTGATGGTTGATTTTGAGTAGGTGTCATTGTAGACTTATTTGTGGGAGATTTTTCTTTAGTAGTAGTATTCATGTTCCTTTTCTTCTGAGTTACTTAAATAGGTTCTGGAGTGCCTTTACTCCTGGTACTTACCGAGAAAGCTTCCTGTTCATTTTCAGTATCAGAATTGGGCAAAATGAAGTCCCACATCCCATGACATTCTACAGCTTCCTCTTCTTCAGTTTCTTTAGATGATAATACTGTATCTTCTTCTTCATCGTCCTCGGGATTTGACTCTACGTTGGATATAGCATTAGGGGGTTTTCATTCTGGTTTCTTAAAGTTTCTAAATGGCTTTTTAGTTGAAGTCTCAGCTACTTGTTTCTTGATTTCTATCATTTCATTTGACAGTCTTTAGAACTTTTTGGAGACCTTCCATATCGTATGGATCTTTAGCCATTTTCTTCTTTGAATCATCTTTGAAGGTGACTTTTTTAGATTTTCTATCTTCAAGAGTAGCTTTCTTCTCTAAGGCAATGATACATTTTTCCACAGCAATTGCCTCTTTCATATTTTCTTCTAGAGTAGGTTTTGCAGCTCTATCTACAAAGATAGCTATGTTTAAAGGTAAAGCTGATATATACCATTCACTTCTAACTTGTTCACTAGGTTTAGAGGCAGTAGAAATCTTATTTAAGAGTTTATTAAATCGTGAATTGAACTCTTTTATAGGCTCTCTAGATTATGTTTTAAGATTTGAGAGATCATTGATTAACGTTGCTACAGATCTGTCATCACCGTATTTAGTTAAGAACTGTTCTTGGAAAATATTCCAACTAGTAATGGATCCTGATGGTAAGGAAAAGTACCAAGACCTAGCTGATCCTTGTAAGGTATAAGGGAAACGTCTGACAACCACATCTTCCTCAGTAACTCCTTTTAAGTTGAATGACAACATAAAGTTGTTTATGTGTTCATTGGCCTGTATGCCTGCATCTGGATTGAATTTTAGCAACCATTTTTTAGGATGAGCTGGAAATGGGTGCAAAGGTGCAAGCATTGTGACTGCACTAGGATTGTTCCATGGGTTCTGTGCCATTGTCGAGCTACTAATGGATGATAGCACAGTTGAAGTTCCAGATGGTTGGGAAACAGATGTTAAAGTTCCAGTACCGTGTTGAACGACAATCTGGAGTGGGAGAGTGGATGGTTGACTTCGTAATGGAGAAGATGAAATGGATGATGATGATGAGAAAGTTTCACTATCAGACCCTTCAGTTGTCTTCCTTTCTTCTTTCCTTTTAGGCAAAAGTAACTCAGTAGGTTCAATACCAAGCTTTTCACTCTGAATTCTAGTGAGAGGGTGAGAAGGAACGAATTGCGAAGTCACACTGCCTTGAGATAACTTGGATTTCTATGGTGATATTGAGAATCCTTGAATTTTGTGAATTAGAGACTATACTTCGCGAGATTCTAGAGCTGATTTATCTGAGATATTTTGGGGTTGAGCAGTGGTTGTTGTTTCCTCAACTTCTCACTTGAAAACCAGAGTTTTAGCATGCAAGGGGGAAGTCGGAGGTGAGGTGGAGGGAGATTTACTCTCAGAATGGATTGTAGATTTCGATTTTCTCACCATTCACAGTTCATGCGCTCCTTCTCGCGCCAAAAATTTTGATGCCTCAAAAATCGTCGCATCAACATCCGAGAAAACCACCCAGTCCAGACCTTAAAAGTAGCTCCTTTTCCATTTGGTGTGGTGGCTCCAACGAAATATAATGGGACCAGTTTCTCAATGATTTATAAATGAGATGGATAAGTGATCGATTTTATAATATTTAATGGGAATGATGGACAATTTATTCTAAAATGCAACAATATAAATAACTGATCTATCCCGGGAATTCTTTCTCTTAGTGCAATTTTAGATGATTCTTATTGATAGGTAAGCATATAGATGACTCTATTTATAAACAAAAATATTTATTCATATGTAATTACTTTGTTCAAGTAGTTGACCAAATTAATAATTGAAACGTTATCCCACTAATATTTATACATCATTGACATACATATATATGAAAAATAACAATTCTTAAACGTTCAATAGTGATAAGTCAAAGAATTGTTGTGAAAACATATACATATATAAATAATAGAAAAATAAATAAATGATGGTTCACATAAAAGCATGAAACAAAAACATAGATAGTAGTACCATATGTATTTGAGTCTCCTCCAATATGAATTGCATTCAGATCCCACCTTTCAACTTGGAAATACTTTTACAGTCAGCAATAGTGCATATCACATAAAAGTATTCTTCATTAAAACTCAAAATTCAAGTCCAATTTTTATAAAAATAAATATCTTAGAAGCACAGTAGTGCAACTTCCGATCCAAGTCTTAATACAAAAATTTGAGGACCCTTTCTAAAAACATGAAAGGGTCTATAAATATTATTTAAACTAACAAACTATGAAATAAATATGTCATGCGCTGGTATAATCAAATCACAAAAAAATGTGAAAATCTTCTCAAAATAGGCATTTTGCAGTCGGTCAAAATGGTTCACTGTATTGGCTGATCATCTTGTGACTTGAGCTGACAAATGGCGAGCATCGGTTGAAGTTCTGGTAGATGACTCATGTTTGAGTGTAACTGAGCAGTGTATGTGGCATCATTAAGTTCAAGAATCATACGGCTGATTGCATCGGTGAGGCATTTCATCGTTGTCCGCTAACTATATGGTTTAACAAGGAAAAACCAAAAGGTTTCCCATGTTAAAGTTTGAATACCTGTGATCAATCTTTCCCTCTGCTCTAGCTCCTGTTTCCATGTTTGTTCTAATGCTTTTACTGATGGAAGTTTCCCTGGAGAACACTATGTAATTAAATTTGATAAATAAATAATATCATTAATCAATTCAACCAGATTGTTTGTTGTTGATCTGCATCTTGATGTTGCTCTTTCTGTCTTCATTGGTTGAGATTTCCATTTAGTGAATACGATTTCTTTATGCGATTCCAGTATTTGTGGTAGATTAACAGTTTTTCCTTCTTTGGTTTCTTGCCAAGAGAGAAAATTTGTTAATCTTTCATTTGCTTTTTCCAAATTTAGTCTCACATCAACTGATTTATCAACCATAGATAATGAAATTTCACACAGAGGAAGAACAAGAGAGATATTATGACATAATAGGCTCAACTAATTAGACAATGCCTTGGTAATTTGTAGAGCCTCCGATCTGAATTCTCCCACTTGGGGATATTATTTGAATCTTTCTATTTGTAGTGATAGTTGAGCGATATGTTCTTCCTTTGATTTACTCAATTGTTCATTTAATAATCGCAACTTTCTCAATGCTTGGGATAATTCCTGTTGCTTATGAATTGCATTTTGATCAATCTTTTGTTTTTCTTTGAGCAATTGCTCGTTCAATTCGTCATTTGATTGCCTCTGGGCTGCTAACTGTTCTTCCAACTGCTCTATCTTCTGTTGCTTCTCTTATACCTTTGTTTCTAACAAAACAATTGCTTGGTCTTTTTCTTTGAGCAAGTTACTGACCTCCAATGCTTTGTCCATTGTAGGCGTTGTGTATGCTATAGCATATTGAGAAATTTTAGTGAGATCTTTAGAAGGATTAACTTCTTCTCTCCATACCACATTTGTTATCTCCATTTGTGAAGTCAAAAGAGGAGATTGATCAACTTTCCTCTTTTTCCTTTGTCTTTCGATTACAGCCCTATACTTATGGTTGTAGAAGACATCCAATAGTGGTTTTTTTTATGCATGTAAAACAATTTCATCGGAGGGATTTTCGGGAATTATTTCTACATCCTTGTGAGTTATAGGTGGGTTGCTAGTTCCTTCAGTCGGAACTGTATTGATTACTAATTTCTAACCAGTTGTCACCTCAGGTGTGTTGAATCCTTATAGGCTCTCAATATTACTAATGATGGAATCAAATTGTTGCCATTCCTTCATCAGTTTAGAATTAACATAAATGCTTGAATTAATGAATTCACTAACTTTTCCTTGTCCCTGCTCCTGCTCTGGTAATTTTTCCTTTTCAGGAATCTTTTCCACTACAAGAGTCTTGTTGGCAACTTTTTGTTCACTTTAACTCTGTGGCTGAACTGTAGAGGTTGTAGCTAATAGGTCTAAAGGCAGAGTTTGCAACCTCTGGGCTCTAAGCCTATTGAATGTTTCTAACCCCTCTTCTCCATACTTGATCCTAGCCAATCCTTTAACTTGAAAAAATGTTTCGGCTGAAGCAAATAAATCATCAAAGTCATCCACTTCATGATCGAATTTGGCAAGTTTAGCTTGAGCGGTAATGTTATGTGCAACCTTCCTTGGGTCATATTGCCTATTCGGAATGGTGACAAGATTCAACATCTGAATCTTCTCTACCTCTTTCTCTGCATGTTTGTAATCATGTAAGGTAAAAATGCCACATCGTAGGGGGAATATAGGCCACATATGTTTCTTAGAATCTTTAAGGGTCATAGATGTTCCTTCAACTGTTATCTGATATGCCATCAAGAACATATAGAGGGAGAACATGGGGTTTAGTGAGACTGCCAAAAATCCTCACATAAGTAAATTTCTCCTCTTCGAACCAGCTACCTACTACGGTCAGGTCAATTGCTTCTTCCTGAGATATCCTGAGAGCAGGCTTATTGAAAATAGAATAATATACAGGTAAAACAAAACCATTGCAAATTCTATACAGGTGATTTTTATAGTGTGCCTTCAACAACTGTTTGTGATAAATATGAATAGGATTTGGATCTTGGGAAGTCCACTTCCATCCGAGTACCAGGTATTCAGAATTAAAACAAATAATATCCAGAATATATGCACTGTAGTAGAAAGGAGGAATGATCCGGGAAGTTGTATATGATTTCCTTATGTATTGTAATATCTGAGTGGCTAGTTTATCAGATAAAATATTTTCCCAATCCATAACATAACCATTAATCGCAGCTTCCATTAACGGGACCATATCTATAGTAAATTTTGCATAATCATGTTGTCCCCACAGTCTACACATCATAGCTCCAGCATAGCAATAAGGAGAAGCTAATGAGTTGACAGAATACTTACCCAATGAATCGTGCTTATGTTTCTCCGGGAAATGCCTCCAGTGCTTGATCGGGTTCGTCTCCAAGTTGTTTTCCTTTGCAAATGCTTCCAGGAATGCCTTGTTATAATGCTTCTCGGGTGTAGGTAGATGATACATTTGCCTGAGATCTTCAAGTTTGAATGAGCCAAATATCCTTCCATCAGCCATGGAAAATGTTCTATCTGAAGTTGGTATTTTCTCAACAACCCATCTAACCACACTAGTGTATCACAAAAAAAATTCCCGTGCTGATATCTTGTGAAGGTATGAACAAGCCAATTCTTTGAGAGTTCCCTCTGACTTGTTGGTTGAATTGGTTGTGGCTTCCTCTTCTAATTCTTCGGGCTCCTCTGATTCTATCAAATTATAAATGCTTTCCCAGCTAGCATTTCCCAGACCTGTTGTATCTGATATTAATCCCTTCTTGCTCGAACCTGGTTCTTTAGCTACAAGAATTGCTTTGGCCTTCTTAGATTTCTTCCCCATCTTCTCTGGATTCATTGGTTCGAAGAAACTCTACACAGACAATTACAAACCGTAACATAGAGATATTGCCACTGAAATCCAATATGAAAATGAACAGAATTATGATGATTGACATATGATAAATCAGATGCAGTTAAGAATTACCACGAATGAAATCTTTTAAAGGATTTACTCTTAACTGTAAAATTTAATAACTGTTCAAACTGCCAATTGTGGTGAATAAATACCATAAATACCCATCTCGTCGATCGTATATCAAATGAATATTTCAAGCATGTCTTTGGGTTTCCTCGATCGACGATCGACGATCAATTGCAAATCGCAATCGGGAGTTTCAAAGGGAGATGCTTTATCACTTGCAACGAATATCTCTGATTGCTGAAAAGTGGTATTATAATAAAGCGGAGTATTATGCATGCAAATCGTTTTAGCATATGTTTTCCTCTTGAGATGCACACCTAATTGATTGATCGCAATCGAGGTTTGGCTTGTGTTTTTATCCCTTTGTCATATGATATCTCCGATTGCCGATTGCGATTTCTTTCATCGTATCAAAGGATTTGATGAGGCCTTATTTGTGTGTGTCCCTTTGTCATTGCGATATGCAATCTCCGATCGCTTTATCGCAATGTAGAATGGTTTATAATATTTTTAAAGGAACATTTTGTTCTTATCAAAAGGATTTATAAAATGAATCATTTACATCGGGACTTTTGATAAAGATTTTTCTTGTAATGTTGTCAATACTAGTTTATTTATCAACTCACAAATCTAACTAATTTTATTTAAAAAGGGACCCATTTCTTATTAAAAAAATTGTGTAAAAGTTTAATAGAAATGGAGAATTGTTGTACAGCACAACACCACCAACACTAGAATGCTTAGTGCAGTTTCGAGAACTCTTCCAAAGATGGAAAGAAGATGAAGTCTTCTGCTAGAGGAAGTGTCCCTAATGATTTGGAGAGGGAGCTTTTCAACCTAAAATGGAGGTCTCACCTCACATAAAAAGGGAGAACCTCAACCTGAAAAGGTAGGTCTCAACATGTGATGGTTTAAGACTAATCATCAACCGAAGGTCTGCTCAGGGGAATTTTTGTCTCTGGCTACAACTCTGAATCAGGCTCACTTGATGTGGCTCAGGCTCGCTTGATGTGGCTTTGAAGCTTGTAGATGACCATCACTTCCCCCCTGTTAGATAGAAAGTGAGAAGATGAAGAGATATCAACTACAAGACTATTTTATATTCGAAAAAAAATCATGTTGTATGAATGAAATATCTTGTTGGTTTTTGAAGCCCATTGCCAAGAAGCGATCTATCCAAGATGAATTTTTGTTCTTGCAGGAGGCTTGTTTTAGAAGAATTTTTTTGAAAAATGAGTGGTTTTATGACAGTGCTCACATGGATGAAGATCAAAACAGTGATCTTTCATATGGCCAACTCGGTCCAATGTTGGCATTTAACAACTTTTGGTTGCAAATGTGGAGGAGCAGAATCTAGAACAGGTGAAGGTGAAACACCATGAATAAACCCAACACTATGAAATTGAATGGGCTTGGAATAGTTTGGAATATTAAAGGACACCTCCTTATCATATCCAAGACTTGTTTGGTGCTCATTATGGACAAGCTCTTCCCAAGGTCTGATGACCGACTTTAGAAGTGCAGGCAAAATTTCTGCATTTGTATGTACAATTGCCTGAGAGGGGCTCAATGATCTAATCAATTTCTCATTTTTGATGGGATTGTGTCTCAAACAAAGAATTTCCTTGAAAAAAAACAAGTTTAGAATCATGACTATACTTCTATAAATCCTCTTGTTGTAGTTGTGATTCAAGCTGCAAAAAATCAATTTTGTCTTGTGCATTTTACAAACAAGTCTGAATATCTAAAAGAGAGGCTTTACTAATTTTAATTGTGTTGTAAGTAGTGGACCTAATTAGAGTATTCGGTAACTCTAATAAGCCATGAATTTTGTCATTATTCAACCAACCACAAATGTACTTGTAAAGGCAAATCGCTAGGAATGCAATGTTCTTCAAAATTAAATGTGCCCAATGATAAGAGGGAAATCTACTCAATTGATAATCCTTTGCAAGCAATAAATATTTTCCTTGAAAAATGATTCTCCTTTGTGTCTGTGGAACTTGGAAAATCCAAGCAGTAAAATAACTTCATTTAAAACGTGTACAAGTGATAAAATTTAATAGTTTCAGCACCATGGTTGTGAGGTATACCTGTAGCAGCTCACATACAAAGGCTCCAAGGATAACCTTCAACACATTCCCTCCATTCATTATATTTCCATTTTTCTTATTTTATTCAATTGTGTATGCTCCCATCCGCAACTACGATACATAACTAAAAGGTTTACATGGATTCATTCCCCTGTAAAATCATATGCTCTAGGCCCAAGGTGATTAATATTGTTTGCAATAAATATGAACAATATATTGCAATAAACAAGCACAAATGTGGTCATAATATAGCAAGCCAACCAAAACAAGAAATAAAAAAAAATTCAAACATGGTTGACAGAGATGGAGATGAGTATATCAAAAAGTGATATTTAATTGTATCATAATTCAAATCACCATGCATAGATCTACCTTAACCCTAGATCTATCAAGCACCAAGACAAAAAAAATCCTTTGAAGTGTGAACCTTTCCTTAAGTTTTTGCACTCTAAAAAATGTGTTCACCTTGAATATCAACACATGATAGATACACGGTTAATACAAATCTACATTGGTTTATATTTTATTGATAATACATCAACATTATATATTTATGATTTTTGGCATAGTAGAGATGCAGATTATAGAATGCACCTCTCGATGCAATGCCAAATGTTAATATATTTAGTTGAAAAACTACAAAGAGAGGATATTCTCTAATGGTTTCATTACAAGGCTAATATCATAGAAATTGGAGAAATAAAGAACAGAAAAGAAAATAAAGACAGACAAATCAATTAGGAAAGTTTTTAGTAGGAGAAGTTGTTGATATCTTAAGCCATGTTCACTCTAGCCCAACCATAAGACAAACAAGTGAATCAAAGGGATTTTAGAGACAATAGTCCTAAAAGAGTTTAGGAAAGATTCAAGAAAACTAAAGGTGAGCAAGCAAACGAGTTAAATTTATGTCAAACACACAACAAAAAGAATATAAAGTGGCCTTAGTCAGCCAATCACATGTGCATCCCCTATTCTTCATAGACTATAACCAATGTAATATCCCATCCATGAATTCACATTACCAAAAACATGTCATGCATTTGGGTAGGCACCTTCACACCTATGGTCTACAATGTCTTGCCTACCACTACATGCACCAAATTTCTCTAATAGGGTCATTCATAAACCCTCTTTTCTCGGAAATGAAGTATTAGTTCACTGTTCAGGTCAACAAGCAATTTATTTGTACACCAGGATTCCATTTTCAATGTGATTTGCCCCACCCGAATGGCACAAATTTGAAAGGGATGGAACTGGGTAAAAGTCCTAGGTGCAAGCTGTTGGTGGAATTAGCCGAAATAGCTTCTCATGATTCCCCCATAGATCCAGTAAAATTCAGTCAATTTTTGTAAAATAGTACATCACTAGCAACAAAATTCAGTCTTAGGGGGTATTTTTCGATGTTGATTAGTGGTAGACAATATTCTTTTGTCTCCAAGTAAAGAATGCAATAACCAGTTACAACACATAAACATTTTAATTCAAATGTGCCATATCTCCTACCATATACAAACTTTACATGAAATAGTGAACTCACCTATTTGATTGTAGACAACGAATATGCACCTAGCGCTGCAGCATTTGATGAGTGTACATGTAGGGATATACACCACGGGATGTTCAAAACCACCACATCCAATTGTATTATCCCAATGTATACCATCTTAAATGATATAGTGTTGTGTTTATTAATTTCTATTAATTGTATCAACATATTCGTCATGACTGTCCAAATTTAATCACTATTATGTTAAGCTAAATATCATAATGCAACTTTCACTAATATGAACTTCAACAGAGCAATTTACAATGTATCATAAAATACACATTACAAGGATATAATGTCATTAATACATATCAAAATCCTCATGGAAATATATGTCACGTAATTTTTTATTTTAAGATAGCTTGCTATTAAAACGATATCACAAAGACAATAGGTAAACACAAAACACACAAGTACCTCTAAGCAATGTTAGTGCCTAAATGAGGGATAATATGTGACAATTATAGCAACAATTAAAATCTCTACCCTAAGTTGATGAAAAGGCCAAGGTTTTATCTCTCATGTAGTTGATTGTAGTGGCAGATATGTCGTAAAGGTCCTCCTATGCTAAATACTATTATGCCACGCTAAATATCAGAACACCATCTTCACTAATGTGCATTTTTAACAGAGCAATTTGAAATGTATCATTCAATATGCATTACAAGGAGATAATGGCACTCACGCTAAACAAAATCCTCAAAAAGGAATATCCCATATTAATTTTAAATTAAAAAACTTGTTGTGAAGAATACATCACAATGTCAACAAAACCCTCAAAACGGAATATGCTACTTTACTTTTAATTAATTTTCTTACAGACATCACAAATACAAGAAGGCGCCATAAAGTGGACAAGCATCCATGAGCAATTTTAGTGCCTAAACAAAGAAATACACATTTCAATTTGAGTAGTAAAGATTAAAATACATACCTAGCAAAGCTAATGTGAACACCAAGGCTACGATGATATGGAGAACAATCCAGGCAAATGAAAATCCCATAAGTGACCAATGCCCATGTGGGATTCTTTGTATTACAATCAAAGCACATCTGCCATTAATAAAAATCACATAAGATCAGATGATATCTACAGACAATCATAAATACCTATATAGATCTAGTCTCAAATTACCCAAATCCCATTACATTTTGTTGTGAACGATAAAATACAATGCACCCACAATGAAACATTTTTTGCTCTAGAGAAAATATTTTGTTCCCACTAAAGAAATAAATTAGCCATAAAGAATTTGAAGAGAAAAAACATCAGGAAATATGAATAGAACCCTAGTTTTTGGGTTTGACCTAGAGCTTTCTCAATACAACATTATTGTCCATAAGACCCTTGGTAGCCATTGGTGAATGTTGAAGGTAATGATAAATCAATTCCCAGAGTGTTCAAAGTGCAAATATTGGAGTACTATGTCTTCGAGCAGAGTAATGCCTTCTTCATGCGAGCCCTCATCAAGTATTGCTTGACTCTTCTGTAATGATTTGTATATTTTTGATAGCTGAAAATGTAAAGTGGTTTTTCAAATTATTCACAGTTGTACGTATAATTTTATGAATAATATACACTTCCTATGGTTCTTGCAGAATACTTTGTAAATATAGGTTATAGTTATGGATTTTCAAGAATTTAGGTAACATATGGTTTTAGAATTCCCCCCGTAAAAATATAATTCAAACAATTTTACTGGGAAAAAAATTCCAAGATCTCGGCCAATTTTTGGATTTTCAAGAATTTAGGTAACATAGGGTTTTAGAATCGTTAAAAATTTAATTCAAACAATTTTATTTGGAAAAAAAATTGCAAGATCAAGGACAATTTTGGGCCATGCCTGCAAGTTTTTGGCATCCTAGCTGCAACCTTGGTAGATGGTGCCATTTTTTATTGGCAAACTAATTTAAATTGTTATGTGGTTTATATTCAAATTTGATGGCTATGGTTGGATAGTCAATTCCCCGCGTTAATTTTTTCCGTTGGTTTCCCTTTCAAGTCATCATTCCAAAGAGGTTCCATTACATAATTTGGACTTGTCTACGAAGCAAGTTGGGACTAATTACTAAAGAAGTTAAAGATTAAATTTGATGGTAATTGTTTAATGTATTATTTTTTTAAGAATGGAAATGCCCAGTATATAGTAGATGTATAGGTGTAATGTAAGTATGTAAACAATTTTAAATATCAGCTTAATTAAAAAATAGAAAAAATTAAAAGTTATATCCGGGATGGCTATAAACATTTAAATGTTGGGTTAATTAACAATAAAATTTTACAAATAATAAAAATCAATTTGTTATATTTTTATTTTGTTATTAACTTGTGAATAGGCTTTGTTACAATACCATGGGCCAACACCATGGCTTATCAATACCACATGCCCAAAAACCAGAACTTATTTCACAACCGAAATATTTTATAATAATATCACAATATTCTTAGCCATGGATATTCACCCCCGCACTACCATGCATATCATTAACCTATAAAAACTAGGCTCTGTTTCAATACCACATACCAAAAAAACATATTTCACAATCAAAATATTTTAAAACAATATGAAAATATTATTAACCATGGATATTCACCCCCACTTCACCATGGATATTATTAACTTCTAAATAGGCTTTGTTACAATACCATGGGCCAATGGCATCACTTATGAATACCACATGCAAACATAACCTATTTCACAATCAAAATATTTTATAACAATATAACAAGATTCTTAATAATGGACATTCACCCTCACTTTTCCATTGATATTATGGACTTGTGAATAGAATTTGTTATAATAGCATGGGGCTAATACCAAGTCTTATCAATACCACATGCCAAAAAATCTTAACTTTTTCATAATCAAAATATATTTTAACAATATTACAAGATTCTTAACCATGGATATTCACCTCACCCCTAGTTTGCCATAGATATTATTAACTTGTAAATAGGCTTTGTTACAATATTGTGAGCCAATACCATGGCTTATCCATACCACATGCCCAAAACCCATAACATATTTCACAATTAAAATAATTTATTTTTATAACATTTTTTAAATTGAAGATAAAAGGAAAAAGGTTATAACTACTTTTGAGATATATCTAAACTCTTTATCCTCACCACTACTAAAAATATTTCCATAAAAATTAAATTAAGGTTTTAATAAAATAAAAAAATCAAAATTCTTTTATATTTAAAGATGTGAAATTTATATAATATAAATAGTGTTAGTAAGAACTAACATAGATCCACTTAACTAAGAATTCAAGGGATGAAAAAAAGAAAAGTGAAGGGGAGAGGGGGGGGAGGCAGGGAGATACTGACAAATCTAGAGGGCAGAGAGAGAGAGAGAGAGAAGGGAGATATGGAGAGAGGTCGAGGGATAGAGGAGAGGAGGGAAGATAGAGATAGGGAGGGAAGGGGAAGAGAGAAAGATGGAGACACATAGATGGAGGGGAGAGAGAGAGAAGGGAAGTGAAATGGAGATATTGATAGAGTTGGAGAGAGAGAGAGAGAGAGATGGGGGGGAGAGATAGAGGGAGGTGGGAAAGAAATGGGAAGAGATGAATCAAGAGAGAGAAGGAGAGAGAGATGAGAGTGGGAAGGAAGAGAGAGAGAGATAGAAAGAGAGGTAGAGAGGAAGAGGGAGGTGGAGAGAGAGATAGATATGGAGAGAGTGTGTGCATGTTTGGGGGTGAAATAGAGAGAGAAAATACAAAAGAGGCACATAAATACAAAAATAGATATTATATAGTATTCTATAACCAGCCTAGATCCATCTTAACCCCGTATCTATCAAGTGCTAAGAGGGATCAAATGTCTCGAGGTGCACACATTTCCTCAAATTTTGCACTAAAAAAAGAGGTTTTCACCGCGCGAGATTGGATCCCTCTCGGCGCTTGATAGATTTGGGGTTAAGATGGATCTAGGATAGTTATATGTATTTGAATTTTTTATGAGGAAAATCATACTTGGATATTTTGTATAATTTTAGCATAATTACATGTATTTGATGTATGGTTTTGTATAAATTATAAATATATATTTTTCATGAAATTTATTTTTGCACATCAATACCAAAGCATGGAGTGTTTAACATAGGGTTTAAGGGGTGGCACAATGTTCTTGTACGATTCAAGGAAATGTCTTGAAACCTCAAAAACATTTCATACAACACAGACAACATTGTGCCTACCAATTTTCAAACCCCATATTCACATTCAACAAGTTGTGTGCACACCTAGGGGTTCACATGCCTATTATGAGGAATCCCAACCATCATAGAGTCATAATGGATGCCCAACATTGACATATGGTACCAAGAAGACAAATAATGATCATTATTGTTATGAAATAAAAACATCTTTAGCAACTAAGCAAAGATTCTTGTAGTTTCATGTATTCCTACATAAATTATGTCCAATAACTTAGGTGGTGGGAAATTCCATAATTTATTTTTCCAATAAGAAAAAGACATCATTTTTGTATTAATATTAATGCAAATATGTAATTTGCATCATCTAACATATACTAAATTTTCTTTACCTAAATGACATGATATTGTAATATGTTCAACATCTAATGTTTGGACAATATCAAAATCCCCATAAGATTCAAAATAATTTCATAAGAGTCTAGTACTACCATGTTCATAATGTATGTTCAAACTAGATAAACAACATGGTATCCAACTTAAAAACTAGTATCTTAATTTCAATGGATATGGACCTAATAATAAAAAATGTAGATATGCATGAAAAGTTAAGTCTTAAGCTAAAGGAACTGTGTCATATACTAATTACTCAACACTTCTCCTTATAGGTATTCTTCATAATGTATTTGACCCAGCTATAATCCCACTCCCATTTTGGATAATCTATCAATATTTTAATGTATCTCCCTGTGAATGTGATCAAAGGGTATAACCCTAAAGGTTCTAATCAACTCCATAACTCTAATAGTCCATTGATGCAGTACAGAGGGGGAGGGGGGAGGGAGGGAGATAGTGACAAACCTGGAGGGCATAGAGAGAGAGAGAGGAGAGGAGGGAAGAGAGAGATAGGGTGAAAAGGGGAAGAGAGAAAGATGGAGACACATAGATGGAGGGGAGAGAGAGAAGGGAAGATAAATGGAGATAACGATGGAGTTGGAGAGAGAGAGAGAGAGAGATGGGGGGGAGAGATAGAAGGAGCTAGGAGAGAAATGGGGAGAGATGAATCAAGAGAGAGAAGGAGAGAGAGAGGAGATGAGAGAGAGAGAGAGAGAGAGAGAGAGAGAGAGAAAGAGAGGTAGAGAGGAAGAGGGAGGGGGAGAGAGAGATAGATATGGAGAGAGTTTGTGCATGTTTGGGGGTGAAATAGAGAGAGCAAATACAAAAGAACACATAAATAAAAAAAATAGATATTATATAGTATTATATAACCAGCCTAGATCCATCTTAACCCCATATCTATCAAGCGCTGGGAGGGATCAAATATCTCAAGGTACACACATTTCCTCAAGTTTTGCACTAAAAAAAGAGGTTTTCACCTCGCGAGATTGGATCCCTCTCGACACTTGATAGATCTGGGGTTAAGATGGATCTAGGATAGTTATATGTATTTGAAGTTTTTATGAGGAAAATCATACTTGGATATTTTGTATAATTTTAGTATAATTACATGTATTTGATGTATGGTTTTTTATAAATTATAAATATATATTTTTCATGAAATTTATTTTTGCACATCAATACCAAAGCATGGAGTGTTTAACATAGGGTTTAAGGGTGGCACAATGTTCTTGTACGATTCAAGGTAATGTATTGAAACCTCAGCAACCTTTCATACAACACAGACAACATTGTGCCTACTAAGTTTCAAACCCCATATTCACATTCAACAAGTTGTGTGAACACCTAGGGGTTCACATGCCTATTACGATGAATCCAAACCATTATAGAGTCATCCTGGATGCCCAACATTGACATATGGTACCAAGAAGACAAATAATGGTCATCATTGTTATGAAATAAAACCATCTTTAGCAACTAAGCAAAGATTCTTGTAGTTTCATGTATTCCTACGTAAATTATGTCTAATAACTTAGGTGGTGGGAAATGCAATAATTTATTTTTCCAATAATAAAAAGACATCATTTTTGTATTAATATTAATGCAAAGATGTAATTTACATCATCTAACATATACTAAATTTTCTTTACGTTAATGACATGATATTGTAATATGTTCAATATCTAATGTTCGGGGCATTATCAAAATCCCCATAGGATTCAAAATAATTTCATAAGAGTCTAGAACTGCTATGTTCATAATGTATGTTCAAACTAGATAAACAACATGGTAACCAAGTTAAAAACTAGTATCCTAATTTCAATGGATATGACCCTGATAATAAAAAATGTAGATATGCATGAAATGTTAAGTCTTCAACTAAAGTAAATGTGTCCTCCACTAATTAGTCAACACTTCTCCTTATAGGTATTCTTCATAATGTATTTGACCCGGCTATAAGCCCACTCCCATTTTGGATGATCTATCAATATTTTAATGTCTCTCCATGTGAATGTGTTTAAAGGGTATAATCCTAAAGGTTCTAATCAACTTCATAACTCTAATAGTCCATTGATGCAATAAAAAAGTGTTTAGGAAGTATAACATTTCAACAAATCTATAACAACTTTTGAATCCCCTATCACTTGTAAGTTTAGATTGGAAGTGACATAATTAAAATGACTAACATAAAATATTGATTTATACTATTATATTACTTTTTAAGTAGTCATATTTATGTTACTAGACTAAATTAGTTATTCACATTAATCATTTTTAGTTGTATTACTTATTAGCT
The DNA here is from genome assembly GCA_000404065.3 of Pinus taeda. NCBI lineage: Eukaryota > Viridiplantae > Streptophyta > Pinopsida > Pinales > Pinaceae > Pinus > Pinus taeda. The sequence goes on from APFE030340201.1 coordinate 199,003, forward strand.
AGTCGTTTATTTTAACCCGAGACTAAATTAGTCATTTATGTTTGTCATTTTTAGTTAATCACTTAAGATTACTCATTTTTGGTAGTATTTCACTTGGAAAATCTACGATGACTAACTTTTTTAGTCACTTAGTCGCTAATTTCATCAATTTATACTAGTGAAAATTTCTCCTAAATGGCAGAGGTGTACTCTAAACCCTAAGGGGCTTTTTATTTCCTAAAAAATGAAAAAATGCTAAAATACTCTAGGCCTAAGGGTGACTAAAAAGGTATAGAAACCATTCCCGACATACTAGTAAAAATATCAGCAAAATCTGAAAAATATGAAAAAAATTGGAAAAAAAGACACGGTGCAAGTTCTGACCTGGTACGTGCGCCTATATGCAAAAAAAAAAATCTAAAAAGTGTGTTTTTGAGTGCAGGTTTTGGGCCAGAAAGTGCACTTTGTTCTCGATTGTTCCAATCAATAGATCTATTACAAATTGTGTCGTCTCTTATGCGGATGGTACCTATGAGCTGCAAAAAACACACGAAAACCTGACAAAAGCAAGAAATTTCCAGCAAATGGTAGAAATCTAAAAATAGAAATGAGAATTGAGAGAAAAAAAACATGGAAAAAACACTGAAAATTGTTGAAACAACAATCACCAAGGTTCTGAATTGCTACATCCGTGGAGTCACCATTTGTTAGTGTAATGTTTTCAGAAAGATGTACCAAAATTCTTCACTTCAGTTATAGGTCACTTATAACCCTAACAACAAAATGATAGTTGCAATTTTCTTTTCGATCTGTAAAACAAAGATTAGAAGTGCTGCAGAAAGATATATTATGCAAATAAAATAACCAATAGTTGTATATGAAATGATAAATACCCAATGAAAAGGAATGACTTTATTTTATTAACAATGATGGAAATGTAACACCTAGTGAGGAGAGATTATAGACTTGGGTATATAGATCCCCCTCAGTGAGATGGGTCCCTCTTGACCTTACGCTTCAGCATGTTTCAGCTCTCTCTCAATGTATGTGTGCAATGGGAAAAAGATGTTAGTAAATGATTGAACTCAATGTGGGAGCTCAAAAGTCAATAGACGATAATGGAGACGATGAGAATGGTGATGGTGAAGAATGAGGAGAAAACCCTCCTATTTATAACAAAATATTGAGATAGATTGATAATTAGAAATGATAAAATATTATTGTCTAAATCAAAATCTAGTTGTTGTATATATTTTATTATATTTTTTGAGAGGGAAAATATATTCAAAATGGTCAAATATATTTATTTAGAAAATGGTTAAAGTAACTAACAAATAAATAATGATTTATTAATTACGTTAGGAAGATTAAGTTAAATATGGATTTGAAATAATTATTAAATAATGATTTAACAATTATCTCATGAGGAAAATAGAGGATAAAAATGGAATAATAAACAAATAATGATTTATTTAACTATTCCAATGTGATTAAGTAAAAAATGATTAGAAATAATTATTAAATCATGATTTAATAATTATTTCTAGAGAAAAATAAATAAATAATGATTTATTTAATTATTCTCATGGATTTTTTTGGAATTTAATTAAAAATAATTTAGCAAGATGGTTCGCTAAATTATTTCCTAAGATGAAAGTGGGTTTTAATGTGTAAAAACCCATCCTACATGGTGTATTTAGATCAAACTAGTAAGAAATTGCTAGGTGAACATTTTTTGGGTGATAACAGTAGGCCCACACCAATTATCAGGCAGACCAGATATAAAAAGGACAACTCAGAAGATGGAAAGGACATCATTCAATCATTCAAGGATTTAACGAAGAACCAAGAGGACTCAAGAAAAATCACTAAGGACGAGAAACACAACAAGGGAACACATCAAAGGCAATGCAAGATGAAGGTGAGGCTCGTCCAGTGAGCCTAGACAAATCTGGGCAACTTGAGTTGGGGTTTCTGTTGGGGCATATTTTCTTAAGGTTTCTATGTAGGTCATAGGTGCAATTCTTTTGACAATGATATGAACTTTTTGTATCTCTATTGGATGAGATTGTTGGCCCAAGACAGACGACTATCCCCATCATTGTAACATTTGTTGTATTATATTTCTTGGATTATGAAAGTAATATCAATTGGGAAAGAAGTATTTGGGAGTTCCCCCTCCCACATCTGTGTTCTATTCGTGTTCTTGCACTATCATTATTTTGGAATGAACTGTTGATAAGAATTGAATGATAACAAGATTGTTTTAATTTAAGGAGTGGACAAAGAGCTACTCTCTTGAATTGTCTTGAACACTTTAATTCTGCAAAAGTATAAATATAAATTTGTTAAGACACATAGGTTGTTAGGTGTAATTCAAGTTAAAGTAGTTGTGTAACTTGCGATGAAATATCGTCGGTGTCGTGCATCACCCATGGTGGCATTGAAGGCAACCACTACGTGGGGTCATGACAACTGGGGAGCTATGTAAGAGACACCTATTAATTTTACAAATTTCCACACTGGTAATGACATCATTGAAACTATAGCTTTAACTTTTTATTAAATTCATGAAATTATATTTTTACCAGACAATCATTTATTTGAAAGCTTGTAAAATTAATCATTTAGGAACACATGGCATTGGTTTTTTTTTATTCAAAATGAAGGCATGCAAACTTAAACATTCGTTACACTTGGCGTTTAAAGTTTTTAAACATTGTGAAGATCTTTGCATGTAAAGCATTCTGCATAACTTTTTGAACAGTGAAAGATCTGCACAAGCAAAGCTCTGTGCAAGTCTAGTAAATATTATTAAGGTTTATTTATTCGCATGGGATGAGGAGCTAAGTAAAATACAACTATTACTTTTACGAATTTCCACAGTGGTAATGGAATTATTGAAACTATAACTTTAACATTTTATTAAATTCATGAAATCAATCATATTTTTACCAGATAATTATTTATTGCAAAGCACATAAAATTAAGCATTTAGGAACACGTGGTGTTGATTTTTTTAATTTTTTTTTAAAGGAAGGAATGTAAACTTAAACATTTGTTAGCACTTGGTGTTTAAAGTTTTTAAATAGTGTGTGGAGGTTTGCATGTAAAGAAGTCTGCAAAGCTTTGCTTGTGCGAAGCATTTCGCACAGTGGAAGCTCCACACAAGCTTAGTAAATATTTTTATGATTTATTTCTTAGTGTGGGATGGGGAGATAAATAAGAGACGACTATTAATTTTACAAATTTCTACAGTGGTAATGGCATTGTTGAAACTATATGTGTAATGTTTTATTAAATTCATGAAATTAATCATATTTTTACCAGTTATTCATTTATGTCAAAGCATGTAAAATTAAGCATTTAAGAACACGTTGTGTTGATTTTTTTTATTTTCTTTTTTATGAAAACAAGACATGTAAACTTAAATATTCTCTATGACCTAGTGTTTAAAGTTTTTAAATAGTGTGCAGAGCTTTGCATGTAAAGCAATGCGCGAAGGGTTTATTTCTTAGCGTGGGCTGGGGAGATAAGTAAGATATGACTATTAATTTTACAAATTTCCAGAGTGGTAATGGAGTTATTGAAACTATAACTTTAACATTTTATTAAATTCATGAAATCAATCATATTTTTACGAGTTAATCATTTATTTCAAAGCATGTAAAATTAAGCATTTAGGAACACATGGCATTGGTTTTTTTTCTTTTTTTTTTTTACAGGAAAGCATGTAAACTTAAACATTTGGTAACACCTAGTGTTTAAATTTTTTAAACAGTGTGCATAGCTTTGCATGTAAAGAAATGTGCAGAGCTTTCCGTATAGTGAAAGCTCTACACAAGCAAAGCTCCACACAAGTTTAGTAAATATTTTTAAGTTTTATTTCTTAGCATGGATTGGACAGCTAAGTAAGAGACAACTTCTTTCACTAGCCACGTGTAGATACAATCTACTCAGCAATAACTCCAACAACACCAACACCAATAGCACCAGCAGGAGGCACACTAGCTACATCAACATGAGCACCAGCTGCAACAACACCATCAACACTTCTAGTTGAAACTCGTAGCTTTTTATTTAATCCAAGACTACTCCATCAAATGCTATAATTGATGCGGTTGCAGGTGCTTTCCATGTGCAAATATTTTACTATGCGGAGGGAGGAGTATGTACGGGATAACGAAGTATGTTTGTTGTTTGGAAGTTGGACTGATTTCAGATCTTAGATGTCAATTCTTGCGTTAGATGCGTTATCATTTTTGATAGATTATATGTAGGCACATTAGCTATGAAAGAAATTTATTAATGTTACTCCTACAAATCTCCAATTAATATTTGCTTGTGTGGAGATGACTATTACTTTTACAAATATCGACATCGTATATCTTGTTGGTAATGGCATTTTTGAAACTATAAATTTAACATTTTATCAAATTCATGAAATTAATCATATTTTTACTAGTAAAACTTGTTTCTACTTTGATTTCCATGAATAGGCATGGCAATACACATTTAGTGATCCAGAATCTCTGACTTACCTGTATTATCCAAGATCTTTTCTTCGGTTGATGTTAACAGAATTGCATGAAAGAGCATGTAAAAACCATGTATGTGAACACTTAAAGAAGAATAAACATAAATGATATCATAGACAAAGCAAAAAAAAGTTTGATAACAAGTTCATACAGTGTGGACTACGTCTCTAGGCCCTACTTCAATAGTGGGGAGGCCACTTCATTCATCTCATAAAAAAGAACGGCAAGTACATGGAAAAATACATTAATATACTTCCAATCCTGGGAGTGACTTGAAATTCGATTGCTCAACTGACAACAATCTCAGAACCAATAAATCTATCTCGTCCTCCTGAGACTTTTGACTGTAAACATGACCTTCTTTTGAAAGGTGCATCGTTATCTCAAACTTTGTGCCCAACAATTAATGGAAAAGGAAGTTTTTTGTCATGACCCATGAAATATGCTTCTTAGATGCAAAAACAGGCTATAACATTGCAATCCTTGTGAAATTCTGGTTAAAATGAGTATAAACACAATCCCATTTTGACACTGTCAATTTTGGGCCCTCAGGGAATCTTTTAGATTCCTCATAAATTATGCATGGAATGTTTTGGGAATATTTTTTGAGAATATTCCTCTTCTGGAAACATTCCTTCAAGGTTCCACCATGCCTAGTTGTTGTGTTCAAGGTTCTACTAGTTCGTGTTCTCTCAATCTCGTGCTTCCTCCTCCTCAACTCACGGATCTTGTTCCCCTCTTCGAATGGTCATCATAGGGTTAATATAATTTGGCCTACGAACTTTTCAAATTCTTCCTAGACAGAATTGTGTTTTGAGAATTAAAATTAAACAATTATTGTTGGGGAGGTACAATGGTCGAACCCCGGGGACTCCTCGCTACTTATACTATCGATGTGTTGTATTTTTTTGTTTTGTTTATTTAGTGGGAAATGTGTATGACTATCGGAGGGTCAACCATGATGTCGGTTCAACTCTGGTCGACCATAACCATGGCCATTGGCGGCTCCGCCAATTAGGTGGCCCACCCAAATATTTTATTATATATATTTTAAATAAAACAAAACTGGACCTACCAAGCTATTGCAGTTTGACTCAACCCATTTGACCACTCTAGGGGTGCACCATCTAATTGGGCCACATGGCCCCACCTATTGGGCCATTTGTCCTGCCACCATATTTGGCAGTTTCTCTAGCTATAGCAATGTTGCTACATTTATCTAGCGCCTCACTAATTTTAGCCAAATTCCTCCAGTTTTAGTCAGACTGCCAAATTTTTCGAAGCTCCAAATTTCACAGGTTGCCTTCCTAAACCTGTCCTTTAGCAAAATGTGACCATAAATTTGACTAGCAATAAATTTCACATATGGATTTAGATTGAGGTTCCATCTACATCATTGGAATCCTGGCGACAAGCTCTTCGATCTGGTTTTGGTTTCACTACAATCCAAGGACATTGATTTTTGAGCCATTCGGGATCCACCCAGATCATTCCTCCCCACTGAAGGACTTTTGGTCCTCCAAAAGTATAAATAGTACTACCATCATGATCAAATGTCTCTAAAATCCCACACTTTCTTCTCCCTCACATTTGTACTTTAGATCCTGAAGTAATGAAATCGACACCTGTATCCATATGTAAACATGTAGCTTCTAATATATGTCAAACTTACAAGACCAAAAAAAATCATACTTGACAAGATTTTATCGAACACTCATGGTCAATTTTACAAAATAAACCATACCCCATGCTATCCAACTAAAAGGCCAAAATATCACTATGTTGCTTATACAAGTGATGTTATATATTCATCACTTTTACAAGCATTTTTGCAACATGTGATTTACAATGGTGGTCATGCCAAACTACTTAGAAAATCTATCCCTTTCTTACCTAACCAGGTTAATGGGCTTTCTTCATGTAGCTGGCTTCCTTATTGAATTGCTTCATTGGTTGGTTCCTTCACAGATGCTTTCACTTTCTTTTGGTCTCTCTTTGGGCATAGCTCTAGATGGAGCTTCCAACATGTGGCTCTCTAATGTCCACCTTTGTTGCAATGGATGCAATGGTTTTTCTTCCTCCAAAATTTGTTAACAATCTTTTCACCCTGATGTGGAGAGGGATCCTTATGTCGTGTCTCCTTTTGGGTTGGCATAACCCTCCTATACAAGGCCATTCTATCCAACGCTTGGTAGAAACATGGTTATTCAAACCAAAAAATGTACATGGTTTTAAATGCCATAAACTTTGCTTGTCAATTTTCTTATAATCAAATGAAACGTTGGAATAGTTATACCTTGAATGGTTGTCTTTGGTACAGACTTTGTGATGAGGTATTTCCTTAGCTCTTCTTTCAAAATTCTCACCTCCCTTTGGAGATGACCCACAATCATGATCGCTTGAATGCTATGATAAAATCTCTACCTACATTGATTCAAACTCATTGCTTGAAGACTCTCTTGCTTCTGTGGCTTTGGAGTCTCTTTCATCAATAAACTACAACTTTACCAAGGCCTCTTGTGTGGCTTGTAACTGATGTTGCAATCTCTTCTTCTCCTCTTATGCTTCTTGTAGCAGTCTCCTTAATTCAACATTTTTTGCTTGAATGCTCTGGTGATGAGAAGCAGATGAAGAAGAAGCATATTCACTTGAAGATGGGGTGGAGGTTCTTCTTCATTTACAAATCATTGTCCTTTACTCTCTTATTCTTATTATTTTCCCTCTTTAACAATTTATTCTCATAATCGGAAAACAATATATCTACCATGTCTTCCATCCGATAAAAAGCATTTTAGATATCTTTGTCATTCTCCATTTTCTTTCTTCGTGTTGCACGTCCAATCTCTGGTTATCATTCAAACTCATAGTTCACATCAGCAAGAATATCACTCTGACACTAGACATGATCTGAAATCTCTAATTTACCGAGATGATCAAAGATAAATTTTTTGGTTGATGTTATCAGAATTGCATGAAATCACACGTAAAAACCATATAAATAAGAAGCAACATAAAGGAGATCATAGACAATACACACAAAATTTTGATAACATAGTTCATTTATTGTGGACAACATCTTCGGGCCCTACTTCAATAGTGGGGAGGTCACTTCATTCATCTCATCAAAAAGAAATGTAACTACATGGAAAAATACATCAATATACCTTCAATCCTGGGAGTGAATTAAAATTCAACTACTTAAATGACAACAATCACAACACTAGTAGCTTCATCTCATCCTCCTTAGACTTTTGGTTGTAAACATGACCTACTTCTAAAAGGCACATCATTGTCTCAAAATTCGTGCCCAAAAATTAATGGAAAACGCGGTTTTCTTCCATGACCCCTGAAATATGTTACTTAGATGCAAAAACAGTCTGCACCATTGCGATCCTTGTGAAATTATGGTTAAAAATGAGTATAAAATTGAACCCATTATGACACTTTCAATTTTGGGCCCTCGAGGAATCTTTTAGATTCCTCAGATTCTACATGGAATATTTTGGGAATATTCCTCCCCTAGAACTGTACCATCTGAGTTCCACCGCACTTGGTTCCTACATTCAAGGTTCCACTGGTTCGCGTTTCATCTGATCTTGTGGTTCCTCCTCGTCAGCTCACAGTTCCATTCCCCCCTTTGAATAATCATCATAGAGTTACTATAATTTGGCTCGCAAACTTTTCAAAGTCTGCCAAGCTGGTATTTTTGTTGGCATACGAAAATTAAACAATTGTTGTTGGGTAGATGCAATTATCAAACCCCACGACCTCCCCTCACTTGTATCAATGGTAGGTTATGTTTTTTTTTTCTTTTTGGTGGGAAGTTTTTATGACCATCAGAATGGCCGGAGGTTCGGCCACAAAAATGGTTCAATTCCGACCAACCATAACCATGGTCGTTGGTAGGTCCGTCGGTTGGGTGGTCAGCCCAAATATTTTACAATATATATATATATATATAAACCAAACCTGTCAAGTAGTTGCAGTTTGACCCAACCAATTTAACCACTCTCAGGGTGCCACATGGCCCCATCCTATTAGACCATTTGTCTTGTGGCTAAATTTAGCAAGGTGCGCTAGATTTGGTCATTTTGCCAATTGTAGTGGTGTTGCTACATTTATCTATTTCCTTGCCAATTTTATCTGAATTCTACCAATTTTAGTTGGACTTCAAAATTCGTTGGAGCTCTAAATTTAACTTGTTTCCCTGTTAAACCTATCCATTAGCCAACTTTGACCAAAAATTTGACCAGCAATAACTTTCACATATAGAGTCAGATTGAGGTGTCGTCTGCATTGTTGGAATATCGGCGATGAGCTCTTCGATCTGGTCTTAGTTTCGCTACAATACAAGGACTTTTATTTTTGAACTATTAGGGATTCACCTAGATCATTTAATGACTCCAATAATAAAAAAACAATAATCGCACAAGCAAAGCTTTACATAATTCTAGAAAATATTTTCATGGTTTATTACTTTTACGAATTTTGACAGTGGTAATTGCATTATTGAAACTATAGCTTTGAAATTTTATTAAATTCATGAAATTAATCATATTTTTACCAGTTAATAATTTATTTCAAATCATGTAAACGTAAACACTCGTTAACACATGGTGTTTAAATTTTTTAAACAATGTGCATAGCTTTGCATGTAAAGAAGTGTGCAGAGCTTTGCTTGTGCGAACTAGGAGAACAAGGGTCCTTTTGTTATTTCTCTACTCAATTACACCAGAATTGATGCGGTTGTAGGTGCTTTCCATGTGTGGAGCTTTTATTGTGTAGAGGAGGGAGTATCTGTAGGAGAATGGAGTATGTGCATTGTTCAGAAGATGGAGTGATGCTAGAGTTATCATTTTTGACAGATTATTTGTAGGCCTATTGGCTGTGAAAGCAATTTATTAATGTTACTCTTTAAATTGATTGCTTTTATGTTGTTTTTGTAACAATTATCGTAACAGTTGGACTATAAAATCTATTCATATTATGCAATATTAAATAAACTATTTTTTCAATCCATGTGAGGAAGAAGTGTTGTGCGATAAAATGAAGTGTGCAAAAGTAGACAATGTATGAAATGTTACAATGTTTCCTTGTTTGAATCTTTTACTGTGCTTTGAATTTGTGCGGAATGAGAGATGTGCATAGGGATATTTTAATTGTAATGCATTTTAAACTCTTTTGGAGTTAGTATATGTCCAATTTGATATTAGTAGATTGTGAAAACTTGAAAGTTTCTTTGCACTCCGGCACAAGGCCAGTAGTTATTAGGTTCGCATAATGAAAGCTTGAGAGTACATATGCATTTGTGTTATTTTGAAATTATACGTTAGTATTAATATTTTAATTATTTGAAAATCATGTTTCTAGATTTGATGTTTTAATGCTTCTGTGGTTTTGGGTACATTGACTAAATACTTGGGCAGGTGAGTACTCGATGAATTAAATGCTAAGAGAACTAGTATTTACCCACAACATTGTTTTCTATTAATCATAGGATAAACATCAGAAGGATAAAAAATACGGATGGGGACTTTATCTTTGTAATATGTTTCAGTGACAAAATTGTGGCAACTAGTGATTTCTAGGGAAACAGGTCTCACTCTATTCCGATTGTTATAATTGTGTAATAATAATAATGATAATAATAATAATAACAATAGTAAATACTAATGAAGGAACAAACATTGGAACGATAAATAGATCTAGATGTCAGTTTGATTTCTGATGCAAATATTTCGTGACATATGTCAAACTCAAAAGGTAATAGTTGGCGATTTATAGGGAAATGAGTCGACAAGAATTTTGAAATCGTTCATGAAGAAAGGAAAGAAGATATTTGTTGATATCGATAGGAAATATTTCTAATCATTTACGTATTTTGAATAGCGGATAATGTAACATTTTCTCTTTGCAAATTACATTTAAAATCTTGGAGTATTCTCTAAGCTTATGTTGCCTTACATAAATTGTTATGTGTGAGGCTGAGGTTGCAACTTCAATGGTATCTTAATGGAGTTTTTGTTAAATCATGGATGATAACAATAGTGCAAAAATATAGAAGCTCTACAATACTGTAAGCTTTTAATCTGATTCACCTTTTCAAGTTTTACAGCTAGTTCGAACTTATTTTATATGTTAAACTTCTATTTCTTATAACATGTATAACGTGACATTAAATTAGTGGTAAAGTATAGATTTGGCATGTTCGATTTCTAATTATTGAGCATGTCGTGTGCAACAATTTTGACAAGGGTAATATTAACAGTTACGGGAGAACATGTGTGCGAAGAAAGGAATATGGTTTGTATGTGTGTTATTGAATTTCATAGCAAGAGTATGCTATTAGAGGTTGACATTTGAAGATTGGAAACATTAGATTTTTTAATGAATCTGTAAACATAATATTGATAGGAGCTTTTCCTTGTGCAAAACTTATAATGAAGGTACTTATCTGGGGTTTGGATACACTGTAAATTTTGCATCCAGTGAGTGTTTACACATTGGATCCAATGAGTAAAAAAGTACAAAGATAATAAAATAATAAAACTACTTTTGTAACTCGTAATTTCAACTTATCTCCCCAAGGTTTTTACTCAAACTTCGAGTGGGAGTACTTGTTGGATGCAAAATTTAATTCATCATCCAAGGAGTACCCATGTTGCATACTTTCAATGGACCCCGCTACACACAAAATGAGAAATAAATGAAAAAATGTGAATGTAATAACATTTTTCATGTATTTCTCATTTTTCGTGTAGCAGGTCCATCGAAAGCATGTAACATGCATACTCCTTGGATGAGGAATCAAATTTTGCATCCAATGAGTGTTTCCAATTAATTGGGGTAATGTATGTGGATGTATATAGTGTTAGTTTCTATTCCCTAACTTGTGCAATTTACTTGAAGTCGAATTATGGGAATTTTGAGGTCTAAAATGGGTGTCCTAATGAAATTATAAAATAATAGTGGAAATAATAAATTAAAATTAGATTACAACATCAAATTTTAGAGGGAAAAAATTAAAAAAAGTTTTTTCAACTTATCTCCCTATGGTTTTACTCAAATTTCGAGTGGAAACACTCATTGGATGCAAAATTTGATTCCTCATCCAAGGAGTATGCATGTTACATACTTTCGATGGACCCTGCTACACGAAAAATGAGAAATACATGAAAAATGTTATTACAATCACATTTTTTCATTTATTTCTCATTTTGTGTGTAGCGGGGTCCATCGAAAGTATGCAACATGGGTACTCCTTGGATGATGAATTAAATTTTGCATTCAACAAGTACTCTCACTCGAAATTTGAGTAAAAACCTTAGGGAGATAAGTTGAAATTACGAGTTACAAAAGTAGTTTTATTATTTTATTATTTTATTATCTTTGTACTTTTTTACTCCAAAAATGGTGAATCATCCCCCATGGTTGACATCATCATCTTGAATCCTATTGGTTCTTATAAATATTATTTTGGTTGTACATTTTTCTTAGGAAGCCCATTTTAGGCCTCAAAATTCCCCTAATGATGGTTTTTTATTACGAATGAATTCTGATGTTAAATGACATTTTTCATTACTATAGTGGTGATTTCAAGTGTTTGTTGATTTGTTTGTCTAAAAATCACTATGTGTTACTATTTTTTCTTTTGAAAACATCGATGCGTGTAAATATTAGTGCTTTTGGCATTCAATTTACTGAGTACATATGTGCACAGATCTTTATTCAATATTTTGATGCGCACAAGGTATCAACATTTCTCGTCTTTGTTGCACACGTACATTTTCCCCACAATATTTATTGTAGTTATGCTTGATAAATTACGAATTAAAGTTTATGTTTCTAGTAATCAAAGTATTTTCACGTCTGCAAAATAAAAGAGTTTAGAATTAAATATGTTTCTATGGAATAAGGTGCCCACTACATTGAAAGTGAATATCAAGTTTTGCAAGAAATAGGCATGTCGAGTTATTCGTAAATCAAATTTGGTTTGGTTTTACATAGTAGTGGGGACCATATGTCAAGTTGCTTTTTCATAGAAGATAGTTGAATACGTGTTGCCATAATATTTATTTTTGAATGTCATTGCACACTTTACTATTTATAGTTATTATTGATAGTTTTACAAGACTTGGAATTTGAGCAAAAAAAATAAAATAATAAAAATAATAAATAAATAAATTTGGAAATTCCAATATGTTCCTGATAAACTATGGCAATTTGTTTTTGTAAATCCAAGTTACAACTGTCAACGTTCATGATCTTGGGTGTCGATGGGGTTTTTGAAGGATTGAAACACTTGTACTAATACAATTTAATTGAAAAAACCAAAAAATGTCGTATTACATTGATTGGAAATTCCAATATGTTCCTGATAAATTATGGCAATTTGTTTTTGTAAATCCAAGTTACAACTGTCAACGTTCATGATCTTGGGTGTCGATGGGGTTTTTGAAGGATTGAAACACTTGTACTACTACAATTTAATTGAAAAAATGAAAAAATGTTGTATTACATTGATTTTGGTTGTGCAGGTAAATTTGTCAATGGGGTCTTTAGTGATGTTGAATGAATTTCCATTATAAAAAAATGTGCGATCAAAATTTTTGCCTCGGTAGAAAACATCTATTATTGCATATCATAAGTTTATGTTTCTTATGAAACATATCTCAATAATCTTGAAGCAGAAGAAAAGTGCAAAATCAATGGACAACATGCTTTTGGAATTTCAGAATTTTTTCCTATTACTTTTCGTAAAAGTTGGCTTTGGTATCTTTAATGTTATTTATTCAGAGTGTCCTATTTAATAGCTTTCACATGAGTAATATTAACAACCAATGTTTGTGAAGAAAATGAAGAATTGTAAAGTGAAACGGGATTTGAATACATTATTCATTGACAAAATATTTTTTGTTACAAAGCGAAAATGGGTACTATGTGAAGGAAAGAAGCTATTTGCAGTGATACAATTAATTCACTTGTTGAAATTGATGATAGATTTGAATGGTTGATAATGTATGAGTGATATGTGAATATGTCAACAGAAGAGAAAACAAGAAACAAGATTTGGAGTATTGGATTAGCGAAAGTTGGGTGTGTTCCAAAGTTCTTTGATTTTAGAGAAATTGTTTATCTCTTTGCAAATAATTTTGATTTAAGGACGATGCTAGTTAAGCTAGGAGTGACAAAGGTTCCTTTGAATCCTAATACATTCAGATGGTTACTCAAGTTTTTTTCCCCTTAGAAAAATCATAATTTTATTCATAAGACAAAATTACATGTTGTAGATGCTAAATAGCATATGCATATGGTCTAATCCTGTTATTCACGGGATACATAAAAAAACTGTAAAAATTACAACTAAGCCTATTCTTTTCTACCTTTCTTCTTTTCCACTTTTCGCCAACCTTCAATGTTGGGATTGGTTATTACAATGGGCAGTTGTTTTTCATTTGTATTCATGGGATGTTCCTTATGAGAATCAAATCCTTCTGATCCATGAGTTCATTTGTTGCCGCTTACTTCCATTCATATTATTTGGGATTCTTGTTGCTTTTGAGGATTGCTGGTGGGATCTTTCTCTTCCTTTTGTATGTTGTTCTGGGCCTTTTGTTCATCATTTTCTACTTTATTTTCTGTTGCTTCTGCTTTTTCGGCTTCTTCTCCCAAGGGCTATGTATATTTCTAGCCTTTTGGCTTTTTGGCCTGCTTCTTATTCCATTTAGGGTCTTTTTTAGCTTGTGGATAGGCACTGTGGAGGTGGCCTGTTTGTAGGCATCCATGACAATGAAAAGTTGTGCTTTTGTAATCTAATGTTTGAGTCCACTGTGTATTATAGAAAATCAATGTGATACAGTCTGGTAGTCCCTGGCTGAGATCTACTTCAACGCATATCTTGGTGAAGGTAAATATGCCCCTAGTGAATCTATCCTCATCAATTGTTAGGAACTTTACTAGGGAGTTCCCTATAGCTATTAAAACATTATGATGCCAAAAGTGTAATGGAAGGTTGTGCAACTTGACCCAAACTGGCATTTTTGATACCACCATTGTATTGGCATCGAATTTTGGGAACCAAGGGGTGATGAAGAGTCTTGCATTGCCCCAGAACCATGGTCCCTTATTGAGGATTTGTTCCTTTTCTTTTGTTGTGGTGAATCTGACTATGAAAAACCCTTTGGAGCATAAGTGTATTTCAACATTTGGTGACCATGCAGCAAATATCCATTGGTGCAAAACATCATATTTAGGTAAAAAGCCATTAAATCTACATATGACTGCTTTGGTGCATAAATCTAAATACAAATCATTTACCTAGCCATTGTGACTGTGAGGACAGGGGACTGAGCTTTTTGTTCCACGATGTAGGGCCCTGGTAGATTGGGAAGTGATGCCAGTTTGGTTTGTGCTTTTTCCTTTCCTTTTCCTTTGACTGCATCTTTAAAAGAGCCTCTGCTCTTTAAGCTGGTTCTGGAGCATCCACCCCTCAGACGCAGATGGATTATGATATTCGAGTCTGAGGCAATACCATAATTTTGTAGTGTGTGATTATCCTAGAGGCTGTGTCCTAAATATATTAGATTTTGCATGCTTGTTGGTATACCGAGGTGAGTTTGGATTTCATTCCTTAAGTCTTGTATCTATCTCCCCTTCCAAATCCTCCAACAAATATGTCTTCCTTCCAGCGTTTTAATAAAAATTTGTATCATGTCCACCTCATGAGTGGGTGGATCTGACTGAGGAAGGGCTTGATCTGTTGCCAATGTGTCTAGTTCTGCTGGATCTGAGCATATCGGTTCTCCATATAGTTCTTGCTTCGACAGATCTAGGCCAGTGTACCTATCTTCGCCTTGTGTCAGGTACCCATTGGTGTGCTTAGGGAGGCCTCCCGGATATGATTACTCAAGTTAACCGAACTAAATAAGCATTTATAATTATCTGTTACGAATAGTTTCATGAAGACAAAAGGAGGCAAGTTGACATTGTGTGAGAATTCGTTTCTCCAAATTCTGTGGTTCCTTCGAATATTTCTCTTGTATATATTTCTTTGTTTAGGCAACCATTTAAGGATTTTTGTTGGCTCTTTTCCCATGTAGTAGGGTAAGAAAGTGCAACAAATGTTCTGAAATGCATTTTGTATTTATTTAATGAGACATACAAAAATAATTATATTTTCAATTGGGTTGATGTCATTTTGAATGAATTACCTATTTAGTTAGATAAATTATCCAAGAGAAATAGATCCTTTATGATGATGTATCTGATAAAAACTCTTGTGTCAAAGCGTGTGTTTGACGGTTTATCTTGTAATCCTAAATTTAATTCTCACAAAAAACCAATGCATTTATGGTGTCCTATATTGTGGAAGCACGAAACTTCTTTAAATTGTTGTTTGATTCAAGATGTGCTTGTAAGGAAAGTGTATTGCATGGTATATGGATAAGAGCCTTTTCGAATATCTACAAAAGTTGAGGTTTTCCTATCTGGAAAAGGGGAACATGAGGAAAGATAAAGCAATATGGTTATATGAACTTATGGTTTTGAAGATAGTCCATTTTTATTACCGAAGTTTGTTATAGATAGGTATTTTGTTGTTGAAGTCTGCATGAAATATTATAGTTGGCTACTTACATTTGAAAGAAAAAATAATTTATTTCTTTTCTGTTTACTATTGGGAAATTCACTGTGAAGAATATTGCTCACACTAATGTTCTTGCAAAGTAATTAAATGCTTTTAACTTAGGTCAAACTGAAGCTATTGTAGGCTTTGATAGAGGAATAATTTTCACGAACCACCTAGATTCTATTAGGTATGGGAACTTGTTTCCAAGAAGTAGAGATCAAAGTGAGCAAAGGCACATTGTATCAAAAAAAGATTAGAAAACGCTTGTAGATGTTGAAGTGATTGATGAAAAAGAGATCATCTACAAAGGAGGAAGATACAAGCAAAGAGATACAAGTCCTATGAAACAATATCAATCTTTCACATGCAGTAATGGTGTCATTCCATCTAGCAACCAAAGAGGTAAAAGAAGTATTGGAAGTGAAAAATTGGTTGGTGATAGGCTATCAGGTGACGGGGATGACGAAGAGTGTTGTCATAAAGTAACTCCAGAAAGAGTGCACACAACTAAATCAGCTAGATCTAGGAGTCTGCATGAAATATGGAGCATTGAAGAGGCCATGAAGATGGAAGTTGATAGTGTTGTACTACTTGATTAGGTTAGTACTTGTTTGTAAGAAAATTAGAAAATAATGGAGGAAATTGCAGAAGAGGACATTACTTTTGACCATTATGTCACATTGTAGGATGAAAATTATGACAGGGCTAGTAGGATATTGAATATTGAAAGGGTACAACTTTCCAATAAAAAGGTTGTTGATCGAGCATAAATGAAGTTGATTTCTCTGGTGTTGTGATGCCAGGGCTGATGAAATTGCATCAAGCTAGTGGTGAGGTGATTGCAAATTATGTTAGTAGATGGAAAGGATAAAATCTGAAGATAAAGGAAAAAATAAAAGAGATAGAAGATATTTTGAACCCACGTCTTTTGTTGAAGACTCCACTAGTGATACATGAATTTCCATTGACAATTTCTAGTCCTAGTGAATCTCATATATTTGAGAAACCTGCAAATTTTCTTAATGAAATGAAATCGTATATCATTAGTAATATATCCAATAGATTTCCCGGATGCGGGTGTCTTACACGCGTAGTAGACCAGAGGCTCGTCACATGGGCATGTGTCAGCCTGAACGAGCCACGCAGTACCCTGCAGACTATTTCATAAGGGCGCCTGCAGTTGATCCTCCGCGAGTGTTATTACCCGTCCTTTCCGCCTTTATTGTCCTCCTACAAATCTATGAGATTGCGCTTCAAATGTCGGGAACCTCTGTCACATTCCCACATTCTTTCAAAGTGTATTGGCACTCGGTGGCAGCGTTGGAACATCCTCTGGTTCTGTGGGAGATTGCGCAGGGACATTCCTGCTCTTTGGTAAACTTGGCAATGCAGCGCGAGTGTCTGAGAATGAGCAACCGTCGAGGAAGCTCAAGGGGTCGAGCTTCAGCTCAGAGGACCGCAATTTCTCCCTCTTCCTCAGTTGAGGTAACTTCTGACCATCATCGCTTCCATGGTAGAGCAGCAGGGCGTGGCAGAGCACCTGGGTGTGGAGAAATCCTGGAATGCGGACTCACAGCACATCCCACAGTCAAGTGCCTACTATTGATCTGCAACGCCCTATCAGGGAAAGCTTTTCCCCAGCCACTTAGGCTTCCCTTGCGGGCCCCAGCGAACCGGCTCAGAGGATCCAGCTCTCCGACTCGGATGACCCCCAGCAATTTAGGGGCAAGGGGGAGGAAGAGCCGTATACCACCGACGATGAATAATTCAACCAATAGTTCGCTCTCAGCTGCCGGGAAGGGAAAGCTTTTCTCTGTTTTCGCTCCTCGTTATCTGTATGTGTTCAGTTTCAGTCTAGATTTCAAAATCTATGTGTTGGCTATCCATATGTTATATGTGTCGGCTATAAGCAATGTCATGAGTCGTAATGTTAGTCTGTCATAGCATCCAATTTTTGTACCTGTTCAATTTTGGATATGTCTAAACTTGGGCAAACTGTCAATCTCTCGGAAGGATTTACAGGGCCACGGCCCTGTTGTAATACTGATGTAATTTTTGACTTTTTGTAATATAATAGAATAGCCTGATTCAGAAAAATATATATATATATATATATATATATATATATAATATATATATATATATATATATATATATATATATATATATATATATATATATATATATATATATCCAAGAGATTGTGAATTATTGAATCTACATGGTAATTTTCTTTCGATTTATGACATTTAAAGTAGAGAACTAAGTCTTATGTTGAGTTCGGCAAAGTGAGCTCGAGGGAGACAGGGAATTTGCAAATAATGTCCTGTTAACTTTTAGTCGGAAGCTTGATTTACTGTCTGAGCTAGACAAATATAAACAAGGGTTGTCAAATGTTGTTTGGATGAGGCAAATAAAAGTTGCATGGTTTGAGAAAGTTAAAACATTGGAGTACATTATTTCTAAGTGCGGAGGCATAGAAAATCAAAGCGCAAATGCATATCTCAAAGCGATAACAATTGTTTGGGATTTAAATAGTCCATCCATTACATCTAATTATGGATTAATTGTGAAAGAGAAGTCAATAGATGATTTGGAGGAGCTAAAACAACCACAGGAAATAGATTTAGATGATATAATTGATTTTATTAGAGAGAAATATAGAAAATGGCTAATTACTTTTGTTAGTGTTAACGAAGAGTACTATGCCTTGGCTTTTCAATTGAAACAAGAAACCAAAGAAATTGAGGAGGAGATATTTAATGAACGTGTTAGACATGACATTACTATTGGTCCGATGAAAGAATTCATTGAAGCTAAAGTAAAGGAATCCGTTACGAAAATCCCAATTCTGAGATCGCTGAGAGCTAAACAATATCGAGTTGTGATTTTGTATATTGTAAGTGTTTTAATACATTGAAAAATTTATTTTTATTTTCAAAGCATTTACCTATTATATTTTCTAGGTATGTTATGATGGAATAGTTTAGTTCTTGAATGCAGTTCCTTTTTATTTGTTATAGATGACTTTTGGAAATTACAGTCGACGGGATCCCAATTGCAGTCCCCATTGGGACGGATGTATTTAGTTTTTTCACTTAAGTTTAACGTTTTCATAAATACTTTATGCAATAAAGGTTATTTTCAGGACCATAACCTTGTAATCATAGCTTGTTTGAATTCTAATTACTATCTTTTATATTTCTCAATATGTTTACTAATTATGTAAACAATTCTAAGATAACGTTTCAGATGGGATGTTGTATAGACGTGAGTTTTGGAATGTTGTGGAAAAACCACTAATTGAACATCTGTTTTCCAATATATCGTTTGAGATTTTATATATTAGCTAATGTTCTGTAATGAATCATAATTAAAATGGATTTATGATTACTCTATCCTAATACTGAAACATTGAAATTGATGACAATGAAAATGAATGTTTAGCAAGACTTCTGGTTCAGAGATATCTATTGCATTTGTGATGTTTATTTTAATGATAGCTATATTGATTAAGATTTAAATCTGAATACAATTGTTGTTATTGTAACTATGTTTGTTACTGTTCAAGGCTTGTGAAGCACAAAGACTCATTACTCTGTTCTAATTATGTTTATAATGGAAATGAATGCTTGGGAAAAGTTTTGGTTGTCAGATATTTGTTGCATTTTTTGTTACTGAAATTTGAATCCGAATACAATTACAGTTGTTATAACTGTGTTGATTATAGTTGAAGGCTTCTTAGCAAGAAACACTATTTATTCTGTCCCATTTTTCTTTATTTATGAATACATGTACAAAATCAAGAATTGCACACATCAGTGTTTCATTATATGGGGTTTTCATTGTACATGACTTAAAATGTAAGTTTTCATTGTGCTTAAAGTTTTTAAACAATGTACGGAGCTTTGCATGTAAAGCAATGTGCGGAGCTTTTCATGTAAAGCATTGTGCAAAACTTTTCTTATGCGAATATTTCCGAATAGTGAAAGCTCCACACAAGTCTATTAAATATTTTTAATGTTTATTTCCTAGCATGAACTAGGGAGATAAGTAAGAGATGACTCATTAGAGAAAATTTTAGGTAAAAAATGGGCCTCAAAACAAAAATGTACAACCAAAATCAACTTTATAAGAAGCAATATGATTCAAGATGATGATATCAACCATGGGGAATGATTCACCATTTTTAGAGTAAAAAGTAAAAAGATAAAAAAATATTTTTTAAACTCTTATTTTCAACTTATCTATCTATGGTTTCACTCAAATTTTGAGTGGGAGCACTCATTGGATGTAGAATTGAATTCCTCATCCAAGGAGTACCCATGTTGCATACTTTTGATGGACCCTACTATATGAAAAAAGAGAAATACATGAAAAACATGATTGCAATCATGTTTTTCATGTATTTTTCATTTTTTGTGTACTAGGGTCCATCAAAAGTATGCAACATGAGTACTCCTTGGATGAGGAATTAATTTCCACATACAACAAGTGTTCCTGCTCGAAATTTGGGTAAAATAGGAGGGGGATAAGTTGAAAAAATAGTTTTTTCTTTTTTCCCTCTAAGATTTGATGATGTGTTCTAATATTATTTAATTATTTCCACTGTTATTTTATAATATTCCTTAGGATTCCCATTTTAGACCTCAAAATTTCTCTAATGATTACTTTTACAAATATCTTTTCAACGAGTTTACTATTTATTATGTATCAATTGTCTTTATTTATGAATGCATGTACAAAAGTGAGAATTGCACACATCAATGTTTCATTGTACAAGGCTTAAAATCTAATTCTCCGTTGTGATTAAAGTTTTTAAACAGTGTGCATAACTTTACATATAAAGAGCACACATTAGTTTTTCATTGTACAAAGTTTTCATTGTATAGGGATTAAAATGTAAGTTTTCATTGTGCTTAAAGTTTTTAAACAGTGTGTGGAGCTTTGCATGTAAAGCAGTGTGCAAAGCTTTCCATGGAATGAAAGCTCCGCAAAATCAAACCTCTGCACAATTCTAGTAAATATTTTTTATGAATTCATGTACAAAAGTGAGAATTGCATACATCAATGTTTCATTGTATGAAGTTTTCATTGTACATGGCTTAAAATGTAACTTTTCATTGTGCTTAAAGTTTTTAAACAGTGTGCAGAACTTTACATGTAAAGCAGTGTGTGAAGCTTTTCACATAGTGAAAGCTCCGCATAAATCTAGTAAATATTTTTAAGGTTTATTTCTTAGAGTGGGACAGGGAGCTAAGTAAGAGGTGACTATTACTATTATAAATTTATACACTATTAATGGAATTATTGAAACTATAGCTTTAAAGTTTTATTAAATTCTTGAAATTAATCCTATTTTTATGATTTAAACATATTTCTACTTTGAGTGCCATGAATACGCATGGTAATACAATGTAAAAAGCATCGAACAAAAACATCTAATGACTTAAATAATAAAAAAACTAATAATCCTAAAACCCTGTCATTTCTCTTGTTATTTATCCACGTGGATCTTCGTCGTCTCATAAATAAACCTTAAAAATATTTACTACACCTATATGGAGCTTTGCTTGTGCGGAGCTTTGGAACCAATGGTAATGCAATTTGGTCATTGTAATCAATGGGAGAGGGGCACGCTGAAAATGGAGTATGGTTTCCTCATTTTTGTACATGACATAATGGCATTAACGGTTTGATATCCTTTTAGCGAATAGACAAATCGACACATAATCGGGAATGTGAATGCTACTACATGTAAAATGACATCAATGTAGTAGTGGATATGATTATTAACAACCTATAAGGTAGATATCATTATTAAAAAATATTCACATTTAATTTGTTAGTACATGGAGTAAATGATTTCTGAATTTTGAGATTTGTCTTAAAATTATTTCCACCATTTCTCAAAAACGTTGACTTTGTTGTCTTTGAATTGCTATTTATTCAAAATGTTCCATCAAATAGATTTCACACACAAAATAGTAATAAATAGTGGAAACGGAAAAAGTAAAAAATTTGGTACTATCAACAGTTACCCTGATACCAAAAATCCTGAAGCTTGCCAACTATAATCCGGTTTTCCAAAAATATGTGCCAAATTTTCTAAAAATCATGTCAAAATTTCTATTGCTTTTCGGGCACAATTGTAGCTCATTTAGGTTGTGCAAGTTAATCCTAATATTCCCGTAAATTTCTACTTTGTTTATTAAGAGTGCCCTATAAATAGCTTTCACATGCAAAATAGTAAGAGGTGTTGGTTGTTTAGTGTATCAATAAATCTATACCTAAATCGCAGTGAAAACATTACTAGTTGACAAAATATTTTAAAAGTATAGAGAAAAAATGGCTATGAGGGCAATGAAAGAAGTTATTTGCATTGATACGATTAACTCACTTGCACTTATCGATCAGAGCTTTCAGTGGTTGGTTGTGTATCAACGATACGCGAATATATTCGTGCAATAGAAGAATAGTGATAATATTTTGATGAAGAACCTGAAAACGCTGAGCGCAATCCGTTACAGTTACAAGCAACAGACTTTCTCTATACATACAAACCAATGTCATTCATTTTTAAAATGTCGGAATGCTGATTTAAAAACTCTGTTTCAACTTAAACATAAAAAAAAGCAAAGCCATATAATTCTTTTATAGACACATGACAGATTTAAACTGCTCACACAGTCAATTGAATAACGCCTCTTTTTATATGAGTCAGAACCCAAAGTCATGAAGACTAATACAACACGAACATAAACATGTAGAATCACTACGAATTCATAAACACGACATTATTCCCAAAACATCCGCGTGGCCCTCAAAATTTCACCTAACTCTGTATGCGCTTTCTTCCGTCTGCAATGATTTGGAATGGCGCTGTGTTAATCATCGATTTCTACAAAAATGATTATTTTCAAACTCCAATGCATAGATAGCCACCAGATCTAGCAATTAATTCAATGGCTATACGCATATATACACATTGGTTTTCCATTGCCAACACAGCATTACATTAGGACATAGGAATCGACTCTTATCCATAACAGAAATGGATGCTTGAACATTTCCATCAACAGATAACTCCATGGCGAACAGGAATTAGCTGCCCCTCTGTGATTTAGTGGATCTGACAATTAAAAACTGCACAATCAGATCAACCGACATTCAAATGCTCCGATGAGATAAATTAAACGAATCTGGCAGTTTCAAAACTAATTAATATTAACCGACTCGTTCAGAATTTCTGTGGAGTTGTTTACATACATAAATTTCCACAATTCAAACAATTCATAGAAAAACACTCATATCAGTCTTCATAGCCAACATACATTGAGCGCACACGCTATTTCTAACCATCAACCTTCGCAGAACAAAAACTTGCCTTTGATCCTTGTTCATAAGAACGATCTCGGCTTTTCTTTTCCAAGAAAATAGAGTCTTTCAAAAACAGAGTCTCTCCTATTATTCAGAGCTTTTCGCTCATCTAAAACAAACACTCCCACAAAGACTCCTTCCCCACGAAGAAAAATCTCTTCGTTTATTACAACTTCCTCACATTAACTCCACTAACAAATTGATAACGCAATCTTCTAATTTTAAAAAATCTTAACAATAAAATCTCCTACCTATTAGTGCTCGCACACACATGTTTTAACAAATTTTATCACTAAGTTACTATAATAACTAATTATTTGAGAAATCGCCCTCCTCAATAAACCGGATTTGAACAAACTGTGAAGGAAATTCACCCTGTCAAGCCACAACATGTGGACAAATTTCCACATTGTTGGCTAGTTCTGATGCTCCTGCATCAAACTCCCGGGGAAGAAAAGATTTGTCCTTTAAACTTTCAAGACTTACTCCATATCTCTGCAATTCAGTTGCTGTCAACCAACTGGAATCTTCCATTGGTTGCTCTTTCCACTTGACCAAACAGTGATAGTGAGTCTGACCTTTGATTTTCTTTGGCACTCTCTTTTTCCTTTTTCCTGTTTTGGGTTTTCGTCTGT
>APFE030340202.1:38410-52252 GCA_000404065.3 Pinus taeda
CATTATCATTTTATTTAGTTATATCCATTCTACACCCTAAAGTGTTAATATATCAAAGGATTATGGTAAAAATAAGGAAATTATCTATCATCACGATTTAGCTAATTGTTATCACTCCTTATGCAGGAAAAGGACAAAATGGAACAATTGTTGTTCCCTAGCTAGGAAACAGCATACAGGTAGCAAGCCAAGGATGAAGTGCGTAGTTATGGATAATAACAAAGGAGATCACAACATGAGCGCAAGGAAAGAAAGTTAACTGAAGATGGAAGATTGCGCGAATCCCTCAAGATCTCTTGATCCTGAGGGATCACTATTACTATTTTACCCTTCTTACCACTTGGCCATTATGAAAGGCAATGATTGTAAAGAGAATGGGGATTGGGATATTATTTAGAAATTACTATTGTATTTTTACTTTGTTCATCAACTCTCGTTGCTGAAACAGAGTAGGAACTGGCTGTAACTATTTTGCAAATGATTAATATATAATACAATTGTTGTTCCTTCTCTCATACTGAAGTAATCTGGCGGTGTTCACTAGTGGCTAAGGGCTCGGCCCTGGTGGACTCACTTGTTGTTCCTATATCATTCTTTTATGATTTCTACCATGTGATGGTTTGGTTTGATTTCCATTTATCGCATCACTTGGCTATTTCATATTCTTAGACTTAACATAATTACTCTGTTTTAAATGCTGCAGAAGTATTGGTTCAAGTTGTTATTCAATTACATGTTTCAGTATTTCCTTATCATGATTTCAGATTTAGTCATTCCAGTTCAGCGTTCTATTTCCAATCTAGTAGATTAGTTCAGCTTGCTATCTTAATATTCTCCACTATAAAGAGCATTGACTACTACTGTCTACGCTCTCAAATCGAGATCCCAGCTGTTCAGATTAGAAAATACATTTGGAATATTAGTCAGTTAAAAGGGAAATGAGTTATTGTTACTATATTCTTGACTGATACTTGAATGAATTTTTGGTTTGGTTTCGATTAGCAAGTTAAGCTTTCTTTTAATTGTAATTTCAGTTCACTAGCTGCATCCATTTTACTCTTGTATTTGAGAGCATTGTACTACAATTTAGAAACATTACTCTTCAGTAAATAGCCACCACAAACTGTGTACACTCTTGAAATAGAAATTCTTGCCCGGATTGATAACTAATGTGAAGATAATTAGGAGTTCAAAAGACACCTTTTATACCTCAACATTTTGGTGTCGTACTCCCCTGCTTACCCTTTTTCATGTCCTCATGAAAACTGTAGGCTGGAGAAGGATTGTCAAGAAGTGGCCTGAACCCATGATTCTTGGCCAAGGTTTCAAAAATGTGCCCTGTCTGTCCTTCAGGTAATTCGTATATAGCTTTATAGTCTTCTGCAGGATACCAGACAATAGGATTATGAAATCGATAGCCTAGCCAATATGGGCCTTCCCTCAAGATGAGGTTGCTATAAGTAACAAAGTGATCTACAACCAATTTAAAGTTTTTATAGTTGAACGGTTCTCTATCCTGCACATTACGATTGGAAGCCATCCATCTGAATTTAGCTGCTTCCAAGGAGTTGTCTTTGATAGAGAAAAAATACTCTACCCCCTCCTGGACAATTTCTTTGTGAATGGGCTCCAATACCTAGATTACTCCTTCCTTTTGCATCAAACTTCTATGTTTGGCCAGCATTTGCAGTGGGTTTTTCGATTCACCCTTGACCCAAAGGTCCAACCCATTTTCCTGCCTCTGGAAATTATTATGGGCTTTGAACCATTTCAACTAGTTAACAGCAAATGAAATGAAAGCTTGAAATTGTATATCCACCACAAAAGGGCTAGGATTCCTCTCCATTTCATCTTCCAATACAAAATTATGCAAATAAAACTCATAGAGTAATCGTTGAACTTTCACTCCATGGTGTTTACAATAGTTTATGAAATCTTCCACAATTTCCAATTCTATGGATTTCCTTGGCCTGACAGCCTTAATTTTTAACTGTAAATACCTTTCTAACAAAAATAAAGCATAGTTCTTGGCAGGGGACCTGCATGCTAAAACATCTGTGTATAGGGAACAGAGAGTATCCCTTTGATGCATGACTACCTCTAGTCTGATTTTTTCTTCTCAGTTCTTTCCTCTACCCTCCAACATTTCTCAAAGGCCTCGCTTTTTGATGCATTGATATCCCACAATTTCCTCTGTAATTCTTGGTACCTTTGTTGGGGAACAATCTCTGCCTCAAGCCTTTCTATGGTCAGATGAGCCTATGCCAGATTCTCTTGAAGATTTGTTATACCAGGATCGCTACCTATCAAAACATCTTTGGCTTGGATATCTATCTGGGTGTTCTTATTATGAGACTAAGGACTTGTAGTTTGAATACTCTTATCATGGGATGGAATTCTTAAATTCTGCATTCTTTTATTATGGATAGCCAGTCTTTTTGTCTAGGTGGCCGCATTGTTGGAGGATATTGCCTCCATGTGAACAGATACATTACAAAAATGTACATTCTCTATTTGGGTAGCTACTTCTATAACAGTTTCATGTTGTTCCTTATTAATTTGAATGAATATGGGCTCGGTTTGAGTCCCATTGACCCTTGTATCATGGAATTCAGTTTGAGTGGCTTTATTCACTGTTTTCGGGGTTCTTCTTGAAATTTTCCCCCTTTTTAATGTCTTTATCTTGTCTGAGTCTTTTCACTAAATTTTGCAGCTTCTGTTGTTCCTTTCTCAACCTCTTAATTTCACTTTTCTTCCTTCTGGGAGGAAAAACTATTTCACTAACCTTTTCTGCTCTTACTAAGCTCAGTTGCTCATTTGGGGTTTGTTCTCCAAGGGTCGTGTCTTTATCCTCACTGTATTCTATTTCCTTTGTTTGGCCCACATCTTCTATGTTTGAATTGACCTGACTAGGTTATTCTAGAGGGGTATCCCTAGTTTGGTCCACCTCTTCCATGTTTCTGCTTCACCAATTATTTCTTCTTATATACTTCGATTGTGGGAAAAGTTTTCTTCCGATTTTGCTCCTTCAATATTGAGGTTGAGTGGAATTTTGGGTTGTATATATTCACTCATATTGGTCAAAATCTAAGTCACTTCAACATCATGAATTAAATCTTGTGTTGGACTTGTGCTGGGAGTTAAGGGAAGTTTTGTTTCATCCCTCTCCTCTTCACTAGTATGCTCTATTTCCTCTTCAAGTTCTAACTCTAGGTTATCTTTTCCTTCCAATTGTAAAGGTAGCTCATTTTTAGGGCTAGATAATTTTAAAGGTTGCCTGCTACTGCCCAGAAGGTTTTCAGTTGTTCCTTGACTTGTCTCGACATACCATCTGTGTTTTTGTGGTCTATTTGTTGTTTTAGTAGTGCTTTTCCTTTTTGGGGTAGGTAAGGCTAACCCCCCCTCTATAGTAAACACTAATTCTTCCCAACTGGTTTACTGTTGGGCTAGATTATAGCTTACTATCAACCTATTTAAACAATGATGACTTACAATAGTCTCTATATCCCAGGATTTCTTTATGCTTTGAGCAACATCATGCAACAAGAATTTCAAATATGCAGGCAAGTTTACAGAACATTTATGTTTTAAAACTACTAATAATTTGAGGTGGCATGGTCTTACCACATCTTTTCTTCCGTCGCATGTGATATAGCTCTAAACGATTCTAGCCAGCTCTGTCCATGGTTCTCCCATAGATGAAGCTTGAACTCCTTTTCCTTTGACAATCAGGTTTTGTCCCTCATCCCAAAAGACGGTAATGGCATCTTGTAGCCTCAATTTTTTATGCATCCATATGGGTCCGACTACTGGTAATCCAGACAGCTCCGCTATTACTACATCCATTATTGTCATTCACCTTCCTCTTATTATAGAATGATCATCCTGTAAATTATGTAAAAATTCGATAGCCATGGTTTCATTGGGTTGCTGCAGTCGTGTAAAATATGCGACCCATCTGGCTCATACTAAAATTTTGCGGGTGGCATCGGAAACAGCTAGTGTCTATGGCTCGATGTGTACTGATCGTCCTCCCATTCTGTCTAAATTCTATACACTGTTAGCTTTAACATAGGTAACACAGCAATACATAGAGCTAGCAATGGAACAACAAGTTGTTAAGCTCAAACAATACTTTTTTAACATAGATATCATTAAGAACTTGCTATTATGGGATATCATGTAGCCCGGTACAACCAAATAAAATATTGACACGTATGAAAAAGTTCCTTGGAATTCACCAGTGCCCCCCTAAAAAATGATAGGTCGCCTTCGACTAGTTAAATGTAGGAATAACGTACTGACATCAATTGTACAGTGGTAAAAATGGTAAGCTGTACATATTTATGACAAGGTCACAAAAATATTGAGTTGTTGAAATCGATACATAGCATGAGAATTACAAATAAATATAGAGATGCCATGGAGTGATATGAAAAGGGCAAAGGACATCTAATGTGGATAAAATTCTATACGGTCATTATTCCACTTAAACCGTTATCATTGACCTGTTAAACAATATTTCATGCGTAAAGGTTCAAAAGGAATTGGGAACATAATCTCTTTTGAAATAAAGATAAAGAAATAATAAAAGGGGTTATAATTACTACTGATGTTGAAAAATATGACCCCAATAACATCAGTAGAGCTCTGTTGCCCACAGGTGTTTATAACCTTGACAGAGTTGCTTTTTCACCCTTTGGAACCATGGTCCTGTATGCATACTTAAGAAAGCGCCTTGTGATGTCAAAGTGGAGGCCATTGTGCTAGCTTGGTAACCAGATGGATCAAAATGCCATTGACTGGGAAGGAGTGAAAGATGGGTAGGCTGACTCGTGATGAGACCTCCTGTTTCAAGGACTCTTATTTTTTCTAATGTGTCCATTGGATCATATCCCTAGTGTGGTGGCCATAGTGGGAATGCCACTTCACTGCTTCCTTATGATCATGGTAGGCTGCCTCATGATGAGACCCCTATCCTCCATCTGACAAATCATAGAATTGTTAGTGTATATATATATATATATATTCTTTCCTTCTCTTTTTATTTTCTTTTATATATCACTTCCTATTTATATATAGAGGATGGCTCAACACTCCTTAAGAGTAAGGATGGTGGAATAAGTCTAAACATATCAATAGAAGAAAATATGCCCTTATTCTTATTCAATGATAATAAGCAAAGAGAATTATGAGAATTAGGGAAGAACTAGCATGGTAAAAGTAATCAATCAATTTGAGTTATAGTGAAAATGAGGACAGTAAAGTGATATAGATAGTTGTGTCCTCCCCTTTTCTAATCAATACAAAACAATCTCATTAAAGATGATAATTTCTCTTTGATTTTCTTACTCCAGTAACCTTTAAATTTTGTATCCTTGCATATATGTTTGTATTCTTGCTTTCAAAGGATCATGAAGAGTGAAACAATATTCACAAGAAAAACTTCTCGAAAAGTGTGATGTTCTTTAGGAGGAATAGCAAAAAAATGCACACAAAAAAGGGTGTTATTCCTTAAAAGGAACTGCTGCTATTCCTTAAGAGGAACAACAGAAAGAAAAACGACACACAAAACTTTTGTTCCTTAGGAGGAACAACAAAAAACAAAAAAAATTGCACACAAAACTATTGTTCCTGAAGAGGAACAATAGTTGTTCCTTAAGAGGAACAGTGGAAAAATGAGCGCAAGCGAAAGTGCTGATCCTTCGAGGGAACAACAAATAATGATGAAACTACTATTCCTTAGAAGGAATGGTAGCTATTCCTTAGGAGGAATAACAATTTTTCCTTAAATGGAACAGCGTAAAGCACTTGCATATCAAACTATTGTTCCTTAGATGGAACAACTGTTGTTCCTTTAAAGGGAACAACAATTGTTCCCTAAATGGAACAACGAAAACAAATGTAAATGGAATTGTTTTTCCTTAAATGGAACGACTATTGTTCCTTAGAGGGAATAGCAGTGGTTCCTTAAATGGAACAGCATAAAGAAACGCACGTGAAACTGTTGTTCGTTAAATGGAACAGATGTTGCTCCTTAAGAGGAATAGTAGTTGTTCCTTAAATGGAATAGCAAGAAGAAAAACACGTGAGACTATTGTTCCTTAAATGGAATGACTGTTGTTCCTTAAGAGGAGCAATAGTTGTTCCTTAAATGGAATAGTAAAAAAAAGACATCCGCAAAACTGATGTTCCTTAAATGGAACGGCTATTGTTCCTTAAGAGGAACAACAAAAAGAGAACACACGCAAAACTGTTGTTCCTTAAGAGGAATAGCAAAAAGAAAACACACGCAAAACTATTGTTCCTTAAATGGAATGGATATTGTTCCTTAAGAGAAACAATAGTTGTTCCTTAAGAGGAACAACATAAAGAAAACACGTGCAAAACAATTGTTCCTTAAATGGAACGACTGCTGTTACTTAAGAGGGACAATAGTTGTTCCTTAAATGGAATAGCACGAAAATTGTATATACAGGGAACTGTTGTTCTGTAAATGGAAAAGCAAATGTTCCTTAGAAGGAACAACAATTGCTCCTTGAATGGAACAACACAAAATTAAATAAATAGAAAACTATTGTTCCTTAAATGGAACAGTTGTTGTTCCTTAAGAGGAACAATAGTTGTTCCTTAGATGGAACAACATGAAAATCTGTACAAAAAAGTACAGTTTATACAAGAAAATTTAAATAGAAAGAAAAATCTATATACAAAATTAAAAAAACAAATGAGTTGTTCACTGGATTGATGCCGAGGATGGGTTGTCCTCTTCAGTGAGAATTTGCATGGTGAAATCTTCCTATAAATATTGACAAAAGGACTTCCTGGTAAGCGGTTTGTGATACAGTCACACTCGATGACCATTTGGTTTGAAAGAGTAGCTAGATCCATCAATGGTTGCCAATGTAATGGTGCCATTATCATGCACTTTTTGTATCTCATAAGCTCCTAACCATCTATTCTGGAGTTTTCCAGGGAGAACCTAGAATCATATAGGAGTGCCCAATCTCCTTCGTGGAAGATCTTCTTTTTAATAAGGGCATCATGCCATTTCACTCTCTGATGCTGGATTAGTGCAGTGTTTTAAAGAGTAGATTGCCTGATTTCACCTAATTCATTGATTTGATGTAATCTATTGATCTAGGCTTCATTTAAATTCAAACCCACCTCCTAGGTTGTTCTTAATGTTTGAATCTCGAATTCGATTGGGAAGATGGGTTCTTTACCAAATACTAACTGATATGTTGAATATCCTGTGGTATTTCTCCATGTTATGTTGTATGCCCACAAGGCTTCTGGCAATCTGGAAGCTCAATCACGTCTGCGTGATGCAACTGTTTTTGTAAGTATTGCATTAATTACCTTATTAGTACTTTCTATTGGCCATTTTCCTATGGGTGGTATGGAGTTGTAATTTTCTCAAGAATATGGTAATTTCTCAATGTTGCAGCAATCTTGTTACCCACGAATTGCGGTCCTCCATCTGTAATTATGTCTCTCGGCAGGACATATTACACAAATAATTGGAAAAGAAAATGTATCACTTAATCCTCAGTAGCTCTTGGTAGCACCTTTGCCTCAACCCATTTAGTAACATATTCTGTTGGAACCAGTATGTATGTTTTTTGATTGGATGATGGGTTAATAGGACCAATGAAATCTAGCACCCACCACTCAAACAGCTCAATTACTAATTGTGGGTTCATAGGAGTCTCATCAGATTGTCCAGGGTGTCCCGCCCTCTGGAAGCTATCACAAACTTGGACAAACTTTTTAGCATCTTTAGAGATAGTGGGCTAGTAATAGCATGTTTGTAAGACTTTGTGACTATTTTTGCGGTCTGCAAAATGTCCACTGCACGACCCATCATGGCATTCTTTTAGAATGTCAAACACTTCATCTTCCTGGACACATCTTCTAGTGTGCATATTTTTCCATGTGTGGAATAAGTAGCCCCTGATCCAAGAGAATTAGGTACTGTACTACACTATTTGTTTTCTTTCATTAGGAATTAGATAAAGTTTACATCTAAATTTTTTTGCAATTCAGCTTTCACAATATCCTTAAGATGAGGATTTAATCTCTGTTGGGGTTGGTGAACAGGTTTAACATCCTTTTCTGTATAGATGTGGTGCGTACATAACTGGGGATCAATTCCTTTCATGTTTGGGTAATCCCATGCAAAGGATTCTTTATAATTTCTCATGAGTTGAGCCAGCTTTTGCTCTTGGTCAGCAGTCAGGTTTTTGTTAATGTCCAAAATTTTTCCTGGCTCAATTTCTGTGGTTTTTTTGTTATAAACAGAGGTAGTCGGTATTGATTAATCATTAGTATTTTTTAGGGGATCATCTTCTACTTCATTCTCAAATACTTCTTCGATCATGTGACATTTCTGATGGGATCCGGCTTCTGGTTGGTTAACGAAGTTGTTAATGATGTCATCTTCTGTTTGATCTTTAAATTCGAGAGCATCTTCTATGGTTAGTGGTGATCTAATGTTTTCAGTTAGGTATGATACAGGTTGTTTTTTTTATTTTGATTATTGTTAAACTTGGCTGAGCTAGAGGATATAAGGCTAAATTCTTTAAATTGCTTCCTCTTGCTATAGTCATGTTGCATGTTTGACAGCTAATGTAAGCATCCGTAGTTGCTAGCCAAGGTCTACCTACAATTAAAGGGTGTCCATCCAGTCGGTTTCTAGGATTGATGATCAAAAAGTCTCCAGGGTATTCCCAAGAGTCTATAGACACCATTACATCATGCAATGTGCCTTTTGGTCTGACTACCGATCGGTTAGCCAACTCCAACAAGGTTGTGTTTGGGTCTAATAATGTAATGCCAAGCTTTTGACAAGTGGTGGTTGTAAGAATATTGATTGCTACTCCTAAATCAACTAAAGCATTGGAAAAGGAGCATTCATTTATTTGCACGGTGACTATAGGGTTTCCTGGGTCCTCATATTTTACAGGTGTTTCTCTTCCTGATAGTAAGTCAGATAAGGTATTGACTACATGGACAGTTGGATTTGTTGTCATTTTCCTCTTTAGCTTTTTCTTACATAACTCCTTGATGTCTTTTGCATAAATTGGGATATCTTAAATAGCCTGGAGGAGTGGTATTTTTATACACAAATTTTCCAATTCTCCCAGAAGATCAAAATCAGGGTGTTCTATTGGGCGAAGTATGATTAGTTGTTCTGGGAATGGTGGAGAAGAGGTAGTTGCTTGTTCATGAGTTTTTTGTCTAACCAAATTCTCTTCTTGTGGTGTTTGTTCTATAGGTAATGTATTTTCAATTTTGTTTTTTGTTGTTCCTCCTAAGGAACATCAATTTTGTGTGCCATTTGTCTTTTTGTTGTTCCTCTTAAGGAACAACGGCGATTCCATTAGAGGAACAACAAAAAGACAAATGGCACAAAAATTTTTGTTCCTTAGGAGGAACAACAAAAAACAAAATTGAAAATCCGTTACCTGAACAACACCCTTTTTTGTGTGAATTTTTTTTGTTGTTCCTCCTAAATAACAACATATTTTTTGATAAGTTTTTCTTGTGAATATTGTTTCACTCCTCATGATCCTTTGAAGGTAAGAATACAAACATGTATGCAAGGATACAAAATTTAAAGGTTACTGAAATAAGCAAATCAAAGAGAAATTATCATCTTTAATAAGATTGATTTGTATTGATTAGAAAAGGGGATGACACAACTATCTATATCACTTTTCTGTCCTTATTTTCACTATAACTCAAATTTATTGATTACTTTTACCATGTTGGTTCTTCCCTATTTCTCATAATTCTCTTTGCTTATTATCATTGAATAAGAATAAGGGCATATTTTCTACTATTGATACGTTCAAACTTCTTCCACCATTCCTACTCTTAAGGAGTGTTGAGCCATCCTATATATATAAATAGGAAGTGCTATATAAAAGAAAAGAAAAAAAAGAAAGAATATATATATATATATATATATATGTGTGTGTGTGTGTGTGTGTCTGTGTGTGTTTACTAACAATTCTATGATTTGTTAGATGGGGGATAGGGGGTCTTATCATGAGCCAGCCTACCATGATCATAAGGAAGAAGTGAAGTGGCATTCCCACTATGGCCACCACACGAGGGTTATGATCCAATGGACACATTAAAAAAATAAAATTCCTTGGAACAGGAGGTCTCATCATGAGCCAACCTGCCCACCTTTCACTCCTTCCCAGTGAATGGCATTGTGATCCATCTGGTTACCCAACCAACACAATGGCCTCCACTCTGTCATCACAAGGCACTTTTCTAAGTATACATAAAGGACCATGGTTCCAAAGGGTGAAAAAACAACTCTGTCAAGGTTATAAACACTTGTGGGCAACAAATCTCTATTGATGGTATTGGAGTCATATTTTTCAACATCAATAGTAATTATAGCCCCTTTTCTTATTTCTTTATATTTATTTCAAAAGAGATTATATTCCCAATTCCTTTTGAACCTTTATGCATGAAATATCATTTCAAATGTCAATCATAATGGTTTAAGTGGAATAATGACCACATAGCATTTTACCCACGTTAGATGTCCTTTCCCCTTTTTAAATCACTCCATGGCATCTCTATATTTATTTGTAATTCTCATGTCATGCATCAATTTCAGCAACTCGATATTTTCGTGATCTTGCCATAAATATGTACAACTTACCATTTTTGCCACTGTGTGATTGTCGTGAGTACGTTGTTCCTACATTTAATCGGTCAAAGGCGGCCTATAATTTTTCAAGGGGGTGTGGGTGACTTCCAAAGCACTTTTTCATACATGTCAGTCTTGTATTTGGTTGTATCGGGCTACATGATATCCCACAATAACAATTTCTTAACAATATCTATGTTAAAAAAGTATTATTTGAATTTAATAGCTTATTGTTCCATTGCTGGCTATGTGTATTGCTATGTTAAATGTGTTAAAGCTACCAATGTGTAGAATTTAGATAAAATGGGAGGATGATTAGTACGTAGCGAGCCACAGACACTAACTATTTCTAATGGTGCCCGAGTAATTTTAGTACAAGCCAAATGGGTCGCATATTTTACACAACTGCAACAACCCAATGAAACCGTGGCTATCGAATTTTTATAGAACTTGCAGGATGATCATTCTATAACAAGAGGAAGGAAAATGATAGTAACAGATGCAATAATAGTGGAGGTGTCTGGATTACTAGTAGTCAGACCCATATGGATGCATAAAAAATTGAGGCTACCAAACGCCATTGCTACCTTTCGAGATGAGGGACAGAACCTGATTGTCAAAGGTAAAGGAGTTCAATGTTCATCTCTGGGAGAACCATGGACAGAACTGGCTAGAATTGTTCGGAGCTATATCACATGCGACGAAAGAAAAGATGTGGTAAGACCACGGCACCTCAAATTATTAGTAGTTTTAAAATAGAAATGTTTTGTAAACTTGCCTACATATTTGAAATTCTTATTACATGACGTTGCTTAAAGCGTAAAGAAATCCCAACATATAGAGACTATTGTAAGTCATCATCATTAAATTAGGTTGATAGTAAGCTACAATCTAGCCCAACAGCAAACCAGTTGGGAATATTTAGTGTTTACTATAGAGGGGGGGTTAGCCCTACCTGCCCCAAAAAGGAAAAGGACTACCAACACAACAAATAGACCAAAAAAACACAGACGATATGCCGAGACAAGTCAAGGAATAGTTGAAAACCTTCTGGGTATCCACATCAACCCTTAGAATTATCTAGCCCTGAAAACGAGCAACCTTTACTCCTGGAAGGAAGAGATAACCTAGAGTCAGAACTTGAGGAGGAAATAAAACATACTAGTGAAGAGGAGAGGGATGAAACAGAACTTCCCTTAACTCCCAACACAATTCCACCACAAGATTTACTTCATGATGTTGAATTGGCCCAGATTTTGACCAATATGAGTGAATATATATAGCTCGAAAGTCCGCTCAACCTCAATATTGAAGCAGCACAATCAGAAGAAAAATCTGCCCACAATTGGAGTATATCAGAAGATAATTGATGAAGCAGAAACAGGGGCAGAAGCCACTTAGGAAGTGGTAGACCAAACTAGGAATACCCCTCTAGAAGAACCTAGTCAGGTCAATTTAAACACAAAAGATGTGGGCCAAATGGAGGAAATAGAAAACAGTCAGGGTAAAGACACAACCCTTGGAGAACAAAACCCAAATGAGAAACCAAGCTCAGTAAGAGTAGAAATGGTTAGTGAAATAGTTGTTCCTCCCAGAAAGAAGAAAATCAAAGTTAAGAGGTTGAGAAAGGAACATCAAAAGCTGCAGAATTTAGTGAAAAGACTCAGACAAAAGATAAAGACATTAAAAAGAGGGGAAATTTCAAGCAGAACCCCGAAAACGGTGAATACAACCATTCAAACTGAATTCCATGATACAAGGGTTAATGGGACTCAAATCGAGCCCATATTCATTCACATTGATAAGGAACAACATGCAACCATCATAAAAGTGGTTTCCCAAATAGAGAATGTACATTTTTGTAACATAGGTGTTCAAATGGAGGCAATATCCTCCAACAGTGCAGCCACCCAGACAGAAAGACTGATTGTCCATAATAAAAGAATGCAAACTTTAAGCATTCCATCCCATGATAAAGGTTTTAGAGTACAGGTCCTCATTCTCATAATAAGAACACCCAGACAGATATCCAAGCCAAAGATGTTTTGATAGGCATCGACCCTGGTATAAAAAATCTTCAAGAGAATCTGGCACAGGCTCGTCTGACCATAGAAAGGCTTGATAAAGAATTTGTTCCCCAACAAAGGTACCAATAATTATAGAGGAAATTGTGAGATATCAACGCGTCGGAAAGCAAGGCCTTCGAGAAATGTCGAAGGGCAGAAGAAAGAACTGAGAAAATAAAGATCATACTAGAGGCAGTCATGCATCAAAGGGATACTCTCTGTTCCCTATACACAGATGTTTTAGCATGCAGGTCCCCTGCCAAGAACTATGCTTTATTTTTGTTAGAAAGGTATTTACATTTAAAAATTAAGGTTGTCAAGCCAGGGAAATCCATAGAATTGAAAACTATGGAAGATTTCATAAACTGCTGTAAACACCATGGAGTGAAAGTTCAATGATTACTCAGTGAGTTTTATTTGCATAATTTTGTATGGGAAGAAGAAATGGAGAGGAATCCCAGACCTTTTGTGGGTGATATACAATTTCAAGCTTTCATTTCATTTGTTGTTAACCAGTTGAAATGGTTCAAAGCCCATAATACTTTCCAGAGGAAGGAAAATGGATTAGACCTTTGGGTCAGGGGTGAACCGAAAAACCCACTGCAAATGCTGGCCAAACACAAAAGTTTGATGCGAAAGGAAGGAGTAATCCAAGTATTGGGGCCCATTCACAAAGAAATTTTCCAGCAAGGGGTAGAGTATTTTCTCTCTATCAAAGACAACTCCTTGGCAGCAGCTAAATTCAGATGTACAATTTCCAATCATAATGTGTAGGACAGAGAACCATTCAACTATAAAAACTTTAAATTGGCCGCATATCACTTTTTTACTTACAGCAACCTCATCTTGAGGGAAGGCCCATATTGGCTAGGCTATCGATTTCGTAGTCCTATTGTCTGGTATCTTGCAGAAGACTATAAAGTTATATATGAATTACCTAAAGGACAGACATGACACATTTTTGAAACCTTGGCCAAGAATCATGGGTTCATGCCACTTCATGACAATCCTTCTCCAGCCTATTCCTTGACTACTTTACATACAAACTATATGGTTTTCATGAGCACATGAAAAAGGGTAAGCAGGGGAGTATGTTGA